>JAOYSI010010157.1:19278-41400 GCA_025775065.1 Hiodon alosoides
CTGTAGGTGAGACGCGGCCCACACACGCGAGGCTGTAGGTGAGACGCGGCCCACACACGCGAGGCTGTAGGTGAGACGCGGCCCACACACGCGAGGCTGTAGGTGAGACACGGCCCACACACGCGAGGCGGTAGGTGAGGTGTGGACCACACACACGAGGCGGTAGGTGAGACGTGGCCCACACACGCGAGGCGGTAGGTGAGGTGTGGACCACACACACACACACAAAGCTGGAGGTGATGTGCGCGCGAGACGGTAGGTAAGACAGAACAGAACAGAACTGAACAATCAGATAACAAGCAAAACGTGAATTTGCTTATCCAGGTTAGAACCAAAAGAACGCTTCTACTCTCCTCATCCTTTTTCTTCACTTCCTTCAGGCGTCAGGTGAAGTACAAATCCTGCAGTGAGAACCATGGGATCCACCCACCTCCCCCGGAGCAGTACCTCACACCCCTGCAGCAGAAGGAGGTGTGTATCCGACACCTGCGCGCCCGGCTGAAGGAGACCATCGATAGGCTACAGAACAGGTAAGAAATGTTCTGTAAGAGTCCCCCCAGCCCCCCAGCATGCATATAGGAAGGAATTTTAATACGTACTTTCCTCTTATTAGTTTAAGCTCAGTTTAGGACAGTTTATTGAAATGGTAGAAATATATTACCATTACTGAATCATATACGCCATAAACAAGCACAAAGTGAGAAACCGAAGAAAGCTGACCAAGCTATTCTCGATGAAACATTATTGGGTTTCCTTGATAATCTTTAATGGGGTAAAATATGGGAAATATGGGAAAATTAAACCAAAATCTAAGGAAATCGGACTCGTAACATCTTGTATTTTAACACATAACCAATGAATTTCTCTTTCTTGACAAAAAAGTGAAACTGTAATACTCTGAGATCACGTCAATAATGTAAATAGGATTCCCTTTCAAATACAAAGTATGAGACCTGCTAAGCGAACGCAATAAATCTTCAGCTCTGAAGTGGTAATAAACCTTTTGGCAGCAATCTCCACTGGCCACGTGAAGGTGGCCTCCGTCTCTGCCGGAGCCCACTTTTTGGCTCTGTGCTGTAAGCTTTACTTGACTATTCTTTAGTTTGTAAAAAGCCTCCCTTTGAATCTATGGACATGAGGTATGAGTCTCTTTCGAGACTCTTTTTGTTAGCAATCGTTTCCACTGAGCTCATCTTCTCACATGGGCGGGTCCAAGGTTACACAAGGTTACACACTGGTCCGACACTGGCTTTCTGCCTGAGACGGTTATGTCTTTCCATGCAAACCATTCAGTTGAGCTGGAAGCCTTCTGCACCCCGCCCTTCCAGTCTGACAGAGAGTGTCTCTTACAGACGCTACATCCAGTGAGAGCGTTAGCGTACGACACAGAGAGAACTGAGACCTTTCACCAGTCTGAACAGTTGTTTGACTGCTACCCAGTCGAAGTTGCTCACAGAGGCGGTTTTGATGATGTGCTGTCGCCGCAAGCGGCCTCCAGTTTAGAAGATCACCAGTCGTTCTATGAGAGAGCAGGTCACTTCCTGGGCGATTTTCCAGGACGCGCCAGTCTGCGGCATCTGCAACGCACGTATTGTTGTGTTAAAAGAATGGCTCATGCATATATTGTGTGCTCAGAGTGTCTCTCCCTCCCACAGGGACACGGAGATTGATGAGTTGAAAACGCAGCTCTCTCGTATGCAAGAGGACTGGATAGAGGAGGAGTGTCACCGCGTGGAGGCCCAGCTTGCCCTGAAAGAGGCGCGGAAAGAAATCCAGCAGCTGAAGCAGGTGATCGATGTTGTGAGGACCAACCTGGGTCACACCGACACGGGCGTGCAGAAGTACTTCCAGGACATCAACGTCCAGAACCACAAGCTGGAGACGCTTCTCTACAGCATGGAGCTGGCCCAGAACGGCTCCCCCCGGGAGGACGAGGCGGGTGCCGGGGCCGGGTCCTGCGATGGCTCCCCGGCCCGCTCCCTGACCCGCAGCTCCACCTACACCAAGCTGAGTGACCAGGCGCTGGCGGACAAGAACGGCAATGCTCCAGACTTCCCCAGCCTGTCGGGAGCAGAAACCCAGGACAGCGGCTGCCTCTGCGGGGACAGCGGGCCCAGCCGGGCGGACTTGCTCCTGGAGGCGACGCTGCTGTCCGAGCAGACGTCGTCTCTGCTCAGCTCCTGCGCCCGACTGCCGCACTCCTCCACCTACGAGAAGCTGTGCAGCGGGGAGAAGGCGTTGCAGATGAGGTGTGGCGGCGGCTGCAGCAGCCTCCCCTGCCTCTCCCACCACCACCACCACCTCTTTTTACATCACCTCAGGGAGCAAGCCATTCAGACAGAGTGCGGCTCTGCCTACAACCCCGACCTGGACACCATCATGGAGAAGGTGTTCAAGTCCCAGGGCTGCAGCCCTACCTCCACCTGGTACTCCGAGGAGGGCGAGGACTTTGACACCGTTACCACTGAGACCGCCGCCACCACCACGGTCGCCGACCCCAGCCTGCCCCCGCTGCCTTCCTCCCTCTCCTGCACCGTGGAGGTGCCCCCCCTGGAGGATGAGGAGGCGGCCCTGCCCCAGACCTGCCAGCCGAGCAGTGCGGCGCAGCCAGCAGAGGAGCCCGGGGTGACCGTGGTGGTGGTCGAGGACGAGGACGAGGGCGAAGACGCAGGAGATTCCCCGCCGTCAGCGCCCCCCCAGAAGAGCTACTGGAGTCGTCACTTTCTGGTCGACCTGCTGGCGGTGGCCGTGCCGGTGGTGCCCGCTGTGGCCTGGCTGTGCCGGGGCCCACGCAGGGAGGGTCAGCCGGTCTATAACATCGGTTCACTGTTGCGTGGATGCTGCACCGTCGCCCTGCACTCCCTCCGCAGGGGAGGAGGGGCCAGGCACTATCCAGCTGGGGGCGGGGGCGGGACGCAGATTTGAAGCACCTTAATTCTCAAGGATCAACCCTCAACTCACAGCAAGTTCAGAGATATCGAGCTTGAGCGGGCGGCCCAGTGTCATTTAACTCCTCTATTTTAAACAAGGAGATGAGAGGATGCACAAAGATCTTAATCCTTAGACGGAGACCACGCCCTGCCCCACCCCACACTTACTAGGTAACCTTTCCCCCGACGCCTGAGCTCTTTAGTCTGAACTCCAGCGGATGCTCTCCCCTCTGCTTCTCCAGGAGAGGACTCCCGGGAGGTTCTCGATTGTCACTGATTGTAACATCTGGCTGGCGCTCAGCAAGGCGCCGGTCTGTCTTTCTGTCCATCGTTCACTCAGTCTGCCAGCCTGTCAAAGGCGACCTGTCCAGTTATCGAGTGTCACTTTCTGCCAATTCCTCTGTGCATTTGTGTCTGGGTGTCTGGGTGTGACGACGAGATTGTGTAGCCAAAGCACTGTTATGATTACTGGTGATCGTTGAGGTTGTTAATGTGCGGGGAAAAATACAGGCAAATTGTTTCTGTGCCCTTTAACTTGCCCCTTATAGTTCAGTCTCCCTATCATATTACGAATAGTTTTTCAGTTAAACATTTCTGAACTTATTTGTGTACGAGACCAAGTTTGGAAAAACACCTTGGTGTACACCTGAAACAAAAATGTACTTGCCTGATGTTAAAAAAGTAAGGGAATTTAATTAGGTAACAAGAAGATATATTTCTATTTATTCTAGGTAGGATTGAGTCAATTATGGAAAAATATATATTTTGCTTGTTTTATTTTTGGTGCGGCCGAGTAATTCTATTTAGTTATATTTAAAATGTTTGTTTTTCCATTTTTATAGAAATTAGTCACCTCTGGTGTGTTTGTTAAATTGCTAATGAGGACTGACAGCAGATCAGGTTGAAAATAAGCCAATGTTTGAAGTTTCTTGATGAGACCAAGTTTGTTAAAGCCAAATATAATAAGTCAGACAATGCCATATAAAAATTTGACCTTATTTATTTTATGTATGGTTTTTTATTTTTTTATTTGTTCTTTGCCCTTGCACTTTAATTCACTTTATGAGGTTATTACTTGAAGTTAAGATAACGTTGCATGCCTCCAAAATTGAGACCTCTACAGTTAGTGAGATGGACAGAAGTGTGTATAATTCCAAAAAAAAAGATGAATGATTTTAAGTAATAAATGTACTATAAAGTTGTAGTAAAATCCATATGAACTATGTTAGGGGAATCTATGCCAGGTGAATTTATCTTCAATAGGTTCATTTGGACTAATTTATCTTCTATCTATAATTGCACTGGGTATTCAGTCAGAGTACGTTGTCTGTAAATGATTCTGGATAGAAATAATGGTTTTGATTTTTCTCTGAACGCGATGCTTAAATTGCCTTTTGTCTCTGTCCGTCTTGGATGTTTGCAGGACGTAGCCTTTTTGTGTTTCCGCTTGACAATCCCTTTACGCTTGAGCTCTGTGAAGAAGTGGTAAAACCGAACCTTATGTGTGTGTTAATGTGATGTGCTTCACCACTCTTAGTTTACAAGTACTTCACAAGAAAACTACAAACAGAACAGAAATAAAATACTTGGGTGAATAATAATAATAATAATAATAATAATAATAAAACTGCTTAGAAGCCACTCATCTAGGATGCTGCTTTCCTGTTTTAAACACTGTCAACTTCTGAGATGTCTTCTGTCTTTTATTGTAGTATCACTGCTGTTATTACTTTCTAAGAGGGGCACACAAGGTTTAATATGTACTTTTATAAAAGCCATATAATGGTGCAGCGTATCTGTGCCTCTGATCCTCCACACGATAGCAGAATGAGATGACATCCCAACTCCACTGCCTTCTTGAGCCCCGTGCAGGCTTTGTGTTCGGACACTGTGCCAGAGACCAAGACCTCACTGCGGGCCGGTAAAACCTGGACTGGGTGAGACTGCTCTCCAGCAGAGGGCGCTGTGAAGAACGGGAGCACGCCCGCTCGCGACAGCTCTGTCGTCTCGGTTGGTATCCGCTTCTGAAGTAATCTGTTGCTTTCTGAAGAGTGGGGGGGGGGGGGGATACACAGGCACGTTATTGGTCAAATAAAATGTGAGTAATGACATTAAAAACATGTGGCTGCATGATCTGTGACCCGCTAACTTTAATCCTGATTGTGAAGTTTAGAGAAGATGGCAACAAGAATTTACTAAGCAGAACATTTCATTACATTTCAAGTCCATATGTTTAAAATGTTCTTTATTAATAGATGTGATTTCTCCGATTCTCACTCCCCATTAGTTCACAGGAAGTTTTCCAGTTGCCCAAGATTAATTTCAGCAGCAGTTGGTTTTTAATGAATAATTGTAGTAGGCACATGATACAGTTTGTCCTACGTTCATATACACATTGTATGGGTTTAATGATAGCGATGTATGTGTTTGGTTTAAGATGGGATAACAGTTTATTAGGGACTCAGCCAAAATACTGCACTTGTGTCTAGAAAGTTTACTGTGGTTGTGACCTCAGGGCTAAACTGAACGAAACTGAAAACATGCCATTTTAGGTAAAAAATGCCGTTTTACCCAGCAAAAATAGAACACCCCTGCAATGTTTTCTGTTATGCAACTGTGCTAACATCGCAGGAAAGGCTTTACGCGGGGGGGGGGGGGTTGTGCTTCTGAAACAGGTATCCGGTGCTGGGAAGTAATGCTGGGAAGCGTTACGTCTGTTAGGGCTGAGGCGTGGGTGTACGTGTGCTGTTCCAGCTTCAGCCCGGAGGAAAAAGCGAAGCGCGGAGTGAAACGGGAAGCACAGGAAACGTGCTGGGAAGGAAACCGGGCCGATCGTCCGTGATTCAGTGCTGCTTTGGGGTGTGGCGTGGAGAGCAGGAGGCCAGGAATGTGAAAGCATG
The DNA here is from genome assembly GCA_025775065.1 of Hiodon alosoides. Classification (NCBI taxonomy): domain Eukaryota; kingdom Metazoa; phylum Chordata; class Actinopteri; order Hiodontiformes; family Hiodontidae; genus Hiodon; species Hiodon alosoides. The sequence goes on from JAOYSI010010157.1 coordinate 25,109, forward strand.
GTGGAACAGCAGGAGAACCCAACAACAAAGCCACACTCCTGCTGTCTTTGGCAGTTTAGTCTGCCCTCTCCTTACCTCCCGTCCAAAATGACCCTGCCTCTCTCAGTGAGTGTTCTAGTCATAGATATGGCAAAAATCAGCCCACGGTCCGTTTTTTTTGTTTATGCATTCTCTGCACTGTCCAATATTCCATCCTGAACGGATTCCACTTTATGCATGGAACGTCTATCTGACTCATAGAGTTGCCCCTTATCTTAGATTAATGATTGTGTCTGAGTTTTGAATATAGATGCTCATTTTATCTGATCTCCCGAGCTATTTTTAAAGAGTAGGACTGCTCTTTCAATTCTTTGGCTGAGTATTTGAAAGCTGTGTTCAGGCGTCAGGATGTCAGGAAGACTGCTGCTGTTCCAGGGAACTAAATCACTCTACTGACCTCACCATCTGTTCTATCTCAGCTCAACTCAGTTTAGACCTGGGGCCAGTTGTACTACGCCCTTTAAAATGTGTCATATCATTCCGTGTGAATATTACACAGTAAAATCTGGTGTGCATTGGTGATTGTTTGCTGAGTACCAAGGCCTAGATTTACGGGCGTTTTACAAATCCTGCTATTCTTGTTATGAAAGTTTGTTTTATTTGACCCTGGCTTTTGGCTGCGTTGATGTACCTGAGTGTTTGATTTGATTATTGATTTGGTCTGTATTGGTAATTTGTAATTATAAGGTTTTGCAATAATAATAGTAGAATTGCTGAAGATTGGGTCCCTACATTAGGTTTTTGTTTTTGTTTTTAATTAGATGAAAAAAAGGTTTTAATTAAAAATGAGATTTCAGAAGATGGTTTTTAAGATCATATGGTGCGGGACAATTACCTTATTTACGGTTGGCTGAAACCTGGATCTAAACTTGCCGGGTTCTGTATTCACTACTGTTGGCCTAGCAGTCCTGCATCAGTTAGTGCCACACACATTTGTACACTGTAGGTCAGGGCATCTACAAAGAAGGCACGAAACAGCGTGCAGCTCTCGTACAGAAACCAATCACCAACAGTCGTGATCCGAAATAAACATCACCGAGGCAATGGAATTAATGTGCGTTCTTACCCTACGTGTTCAGTCTGCACAGTATCAGTGTGACAGTGGAGTCTGTTTGTAGGTTAATGCCATGTAGACTATACCGGGGTTTCTGAGCTTTTTGGGGGGGGGGGATAATGCACAACCTCCTTCAATATATTTTGTGTTTTACCCTAAATTTGACAAAGATGGTCACTCCTCCACACCCTGTGCCACTCTGTCACCCCTGAGCTTTTAACTATGGAAGGCTGCAGTGCCCAGAGGCCTCGAGTCCAGGACTAAGGCTGTGTCAGCGGTTAGTAAACGATAAACGATTAAATCCCTGCTAAATTCTGTCATCTGTAATGGAATACAAGGGGGATTATACAATGACAAGTGCTGCTCTACCATGACAAGAATTGGGAAAGTGCGCGCCGTCAATCTTGTTGTGGACAGAGCAGCCTATCAATAAATGAAATGCATTTTAATGGCAATACTGGTGTGTACAGACCATGAGTCACCATCATTGTATCCATTCACCACACTGTATATAACGTTACATTAAACAGCATGTTAAATCCTGCTAATATTCCTTTTAGTTGCTTTCATGACCTTTGAATGATCCGTCCCGTGGGCACAGGTATTCAGGTTAAAATAGACGACTTTTTATAGAATCCGCACAGGGGTTTCAATTTGCACCCTCTCTAGAAGAAAATCGGGTGCGAGCAGCCAGACTGGAGGGACTGAAACCCGTGTCCTGGGACAAACGGCGCAGCTTGAGGTAGGGTTTGATTTACGCTTCTGTTCGTAACCTGAGGAATTCCCTAACCTTTCTCTGACTGACGAGTCCAAGTATAAACAGTGACAATGTTACTCATGCCAGTCACAAAAGAATGCATTTTAACTTTATTATTTTGAGGTTACATTTGTAAATAATAAAGAGATTCTGTAGCAATTTACCAGCTGATAATTGAAGTAGATTACATATATAAAATACATTCCAAAGAACCTGTTATCAGATGAAATTAACAAACAACAGTACATTTTCTAGGATTAAAGAAAAATCAAAATAATCTTCAGTCTTTCATGCACATCTAAAAAAAGGAGTAGAAATCTAACGGCATTGTAGGCTTTTGAAACTGGGTACAAGAACCCAGCACAAGCAGACAGACCGATATACGCTTGGCTTAGCTCAAATCAGTTTACTGGAGAAATTAAGTTGAATATAAAGAATTTAAATATGGATACATACTGTGGTCATGAAATCTGAATGAACGGTAAAGGGATTTCTAAGCACAGTTCAATGCAAACATTAGAGATCAGATCATCTACACTGCTGTCTCGGACAAATTTTATTTGTTAGCCCTGCCCAAATGTTTAAAAGTTAAAAAATAAAATTTTTTAAACCTCCATAATACCAAGCTTTTGGTCGTTTTTTTTTTTTTTTTTTTTTTTTTTTTTTTTTTTTTTTTTAAAAGGTCATTTCAAATATGAAACTTGCTTACACAGATCATATAAAATAATATGATGACAAACAAGCAGGAAGAGAACATGAACATCTGGATGATTACAACAAGAAACTGAGATATGTTAAAGTGATTGAAAGTTTTTCAGCATGTAGAGAGCGCAAGGATCCCATGTGATGTAACAGAACCCGCCCGAGTGCTCCGGGGATTGTGGGTATCCTGGAGGGCCCCGTCCACCTTCAGAACCTCACACCTCAGGCACCGAGTGGTCCATCGCAGATCTCAGTAGGCCGCCGGACATCCTGGAAAATTTTGACATCACGTGACAGCGGTTTAAATCAGGGCAAAGACTCAGTGACACACCATGCTCAGATGAACGATTAAGGGCTATGGTGGAGCAGAAAACCAGATGACCTCCTGAGCTGTGAGGACTGGACCACCAAACCCCCGTCCTAAAGCCCGTCAACCCTAATTAATTAACCCCGTTATTATGTTTAAAAGCCATTCTCAATCATGTTAAGTAAGAAATAAGTTCTAAACCGTAAAAGGCATGAGGAGTACTCGCGTACCAAAAAGTCACAGCTCATTTAAGTAATCCAGACCCGCCAACCCCACAGAGCATTTTGAATCGTAATATCGCTGGACAGATTTTAAAATACGTAGCGGTTGGCGGGTCTGCAGATCCTTGAGCTGAGGCCTCTCCACTGTGCCAGTCCTTGCCTAGGAGCTCACCTCTTCACCATGTGCTCATAGATGAACTTGGGCATGATGGTGAGGGTCATCGTGGTCGGGGACACCGTCAGGATGTCCTTGATATCGGAGTCCTGCAAAAACCACAAAACCAACTCTGACATCGAATGAACACTTCAACAGCAAAGAAATACTGATTCGCGAGAGCCCGCAAAAGTAGGTGATCGATGCGGGCACATTAGAACCAATCAGAACAAATAGAACAGTGGTTCTCAACCATGTTTCCTGGCGACCCTTCTGGTTTTCACTCTAGGTGCGTTTGAACAAAAAATAATAATCAGGAGACACAGTGGGTTGCCAGGACCAGGGCTGAGAACCACGGAACTAAAACACTCCCACCCTGTAATAAATTAAGAAGAAAAAATAAAAAAGATCAAAAATAACAAAGCAATTGTTCATCTCCCATGGCCTTCAGATGAATAACATAATGATGACTATCGTAATCTAGTGTTTCGAGAAAATAACGAAGGCTTACGTTCAGTACAAGTAACAGTACAGGCCCTGGTCATGGACTAAATCAGAAGTAAAAGGTTTCAGAGCCCCACCTTGAGACCGATGACGTTCTGCCCGTTGATCTCACAGATGTAGTGGTCGGTCAGGAGGCCGTTGCGTGCAGCCGACCCATCCTTCACCAGGGAGGTGACTCGGCCTGACTTGAAGATGAACCCCACGTGCCCAGCGCTGTCCTTGTGCATGGTGATGGTGCGCTGGAATGGCCTGAGGATGACAGAAGGGCGGTGGAACGACCAATCAGATCAAGAGGACCGCCGGCGTCCCGGGCCACATCCCCGCATAGACAGACGATAAGGCAGAGTGAGAGCCAGGGCAAGGTGCCTCCTGGTCCTAATCAGCTGCCTTTCAAAGTTTTCTGTAAGCACGTGATTATTATTACAAAGTACCCTATTAAGAGGCGTCCATTTATAGGTTTATGTTTTACTGTCATTGGCTGACCGTCCACGGTGCCTCCTCACTCCCACTAACCACTGCAACTCACAAAAACACACACATAGCTAGCAATGGCTCAGCCAAAGCCAAGTACATTCGAGCACGGGTCAGACCCAGAATAGGAAGAGGAGGTTCCCCTGCACCAGCAACAACTTAAAGCCCTTCTTTCAGTAACACGATGGTAAGTTGTGGCTAGTCTTTTCAAACTGTTGTACTCTACATTTGCAAGCTAGCGTAGCTGACACCAGTCCACAGATAACTATTGTTTCTACCGGTTTTATCCTGCAATATCCTTACAAAAATAACCGAACATCTACAGCTGGCAAGCTACAACCGTTTTTTCGAATCAGCTTATTTACTAAAATATAGTAAAATTACTTTTTTTCTTTTACATCCTTTGGCTGCAATTTTATCCAGAACAACTTAATATTTACTGACTAATTTTAGGCTAAATGCAATGTACAAGAGCAGAGCAGCTGTGACACCTCTAAGATTTCAACCTTAATACTTGCATGTCCAGAACTAAACTGTAAACAGACGCATCCTTATTAATCCAACTGACGGATTCAGCATAACACCTTTTAGTGGCATACAGATCTTCCACCAAAAACCCATCCCTTGCTAGCTCTCCCCACCTGTCCCGGACGACCAGCTCGATGCGGTGCTCTGCGGCAGCCTTCAGGGCCTTGTGGGCCTTGTCCAGGTTCCAGCCAGCACAGTTCTGCCCATTGATCTGCAGGATCTGGTCCCCGAAGCGCATGCCTGCCAGTGCGGCTGGAGAGTTAGCCTGGACCAGCTGGACGAACACTCCCTGCAGAATTAAAAAGATCAAACGTTTTGGGTTTTTTCCCCAATTATACAAAAAATAAATAAATAAATAAATAATTTTTAGAGTCAAAGTCAAGGCATAGACCTGTAACTGGTAGGTTGCTGATTAAATTCTTAGGTGGGTTACTGCTGCCATAAACCACAAACAAGGCATTTATCATTTATAGTTTCAGTAAATACCCACCTGCATATCCAGGAAGGAAAAATACATTTGAATTTTGACCCATACGGGTCACCGTAGATAACTGCTTCTGCTTAACGAATAAATAAATGTCCTGAACCTTACACGTTTCAACTGATTCTTTTGGAAGTATCATTAGACGCAAGTCAAGTCTAACGATGAGAATGACAAAACAGAAAATGACACAGCTATGAAGTGAGAACCGATCTGGACTTACATTGTCAATGACGCGCAGCCTTAGTCCGATCTTGCCGTCCTGGTCCTTGCAGAGAATAACCTCGCGGAGCCCAGGCCTGATCTCGGCCCTCCTCACCCCGACGTCAGAGCCCGTCACCGGTCGCACCATGCCTCCCATGGCCGTGGGCAGGGCCACCTGCTGCAGTAGGGAGGGGGGTTGATGAGGGACAGTAAAATTGACAGACCAGGTGCCGCCCCTTCACTCAGGGACAAGACAGCTACGGTCCGGTCAGTTTCAGCATAAACACCAATGCAAATTTAGCCAAACGGCATGGTAGAGGTACTATGCTTTATCAAGGTACATAATTACTTAATGTATCTTAAATGGAACAAACCCATTTATTAAAATAAGTTCCATGCTAGGAAATTCCACCGCAATACACAATATTAATAATTAATAAGACAGAAATGACTTCCATGTCTGCCCTAGCAGACTATACTCATCTTTCAAATTTTTTCAATGGGCTCCATTATCCTAAGTGATTAACAAGGGAAAACCCTGCTGACATTTGCAAATGTCTTGCTTTAAAATAACTAATGATGGAATTTTCATGGCGCCCTTCGGCGTGCCTCCCCATTCTGTGTACCCTGTCTAAATGAAGACTAGATTGACACTACACACTGCCGGTCACAGCGTTCACACACACACACACACTACACATTGCCGGTCACAGAGTTCACACATCACAAACTTACGCTGTCCCCCACAGGTACCAGGGTCATGTTTCTCTGCACCTCATCACTGTTCAGGCTCAGACCCATGTAGTCTCCCAACTCCTGCAGGTTGGGATAGAGGGCTGGCAGGGCAGAAAGACAGAGCCCCTCAGTCACGGGGGAACAAAAATAGACTCCCATACACACGTCACTGTCAGATAACAGAAAAGACTCGGCAGGAACTGCAGATATTAGAACTTGCATTGCGGTGCACTAGGAGAAATGTTACTCACAGAAATTCAAACACCCTCGGCCAAACTACGTAATTTTCCGTTTTACTTTTACGTCACACAATGCTGGCAGTAAAGCAAACATCACAGCAGTCATAAAATATATACAGGAAAAGCCCCATTAAACCCTCACTTGTTCCGAGCGATCGCAGTAAAACTACTCCCTGGCATTTGTTTTTCCAGTTGTTTCAAAGGGATTTTCAGCTTTAAATTTAGCAGCATGGCCCGGTACTGCTAATAAAAATATCAGCTCCTGGGAAGATGTTGACATCGTGCTCAAACCCAAACCACACATCAGAGACGACAGCATTCCTAGAACTACAGTGCAGTAAGAAGTCTGACTTGGGGCCTCATACAAGCTGGCCATCACAGGCTCAGGAAGTGGGCTGAATGTAGGCTAATTATTTCCAGCCAGATGCCTCTGAAAATGGGGTTTCCCCACCCCTTTTCCACTGGTATAGTATCGGCAGGAGCCCTGGAATCCCAAATTCAGGTCTCCGTGTGGAAGTTATGGGTTGGAGTAGGCCTGGCCCAGAGGCAGGGTAAGGGTTGATGAGGCACTAAACTGTGCGTAATGTAAACACACACTCTCTCACACTCACACACCCTCAGGGATATCACAGCTCCATCCCCGCCTTTCCCAGCTCTCCCTCATGACCCAGAGCAGGAAAGGTGTCACTATGGCAACCTTAAGCTAGTTCCACCGGGGGGGGTATCAGCAGCTCCCAACTAACCTCTGAGATTTTGTCACCTTTTTCCATTTCGCTCATTTATTTTCCTGCTTTTCATAAGCTTTGTTTTTCCTCAAAAGAAAGCACTGGAACGCCCCAGTGAAGCAACACAAAAAAGAAGCAGACTCTCATTGGCCAATTCGCCAGAGCCAAGATGCTAGGGGCAGCTATTGAAAACGACAATCTTCCCTTCCCCCATTCCTCACTATTGTAAGTCGTCCACTCTATACAATGTAAATACACTATAGCCTTCAAAAGCCTATCCCAGAGAGAGAACTACATTATTCACAGGACCTTGTAGCCCCAGAGAGAGAGAGAGAGAGAGAGAGAGAGAGAGAGAGAGAGGGAGGATGTCTGTCCACAGGAAAAGCTGCTGAAGGGAAAGGCCACACAGAGATGGAAAGTACTAGAACAAGGGCAGAGTGAAATCCTCGTACAGTCAGGACTTTACCTGATCCATTCGTTCCATGACTGGCTCCCGGAGGCTGGTAGGCCTCTTCCGCGATAGCTGGGGTAGTAGAGGTGCTCTGAGCGAACTGAGCTTGAGCCTAGAAAGTCAGAAGTTATTATAGTGGGACGGGGGTTATGCAAGGGGCTTTCAAACCAAAGGCAGCATTCGACAGACAACTAGAAGTCGATTGGTTTTCAACAGAAGACCACCCTATGGGTCTGCAAACAGGTGGCCGCACGGATCGGTGACCAGTGCTGTACAGGGGTTAAAAAACACGCCAGCTAAGAGGGTGGACATGTTTGACCTTTATCTGGGTAATTAACGTGGAAACCACAGACGGCGCACAAAGCACAACGCGGGCTGCATGAGGGACGCTCTGTGCCCCTTCCCTGCAAATAATAACCACAGTGCGACGGCAAGAGGATTTCCCTGCTCGATACTTAGATGCGTTTTCAGACGAGGCTTTGCAGTCGGAACGCTGGGAAGGGTTGAGTTCCGTCCAGCAGAGCACCAAGCGTACGGAGCCTCTGGTGCAAAAGCACATCAGAATCCATTCATCCACTCAAAACTTTTTTTTTACATGTTGCAATTTCCGGAATAAAGGAGATTACCTTGAAAACGACCGTATGCACTTTTGACGTCATACTTGAAACTACCTTATTTATTGACTGGCTATTTTTTAGGATGTGTACCAAGTGTGGAACCGAAATTGTTGAATACATTTATACATCTGATTGTTACCTTCAGGACCTTGTCCACCTTAAGGTCTTCCAGGGATGGGTAAAGTGACATCCTGTGGGACAAAAAAAATAAAGAATCTATTAATAAACATGCATGGTTCCCACTGTAGGCCTTGAGTTGTTAAATTACTCCTTGTACCACTAATCCGATATGATCCTTTTCTGCTCAACCCTGTGAGAGCGTAGCGTCAGGAAACATGCCGTGAAACAAGGCAGAGATATGGGGACAAGAAATTGGAATGACTGAGAAAGAAAAGATAGACAAATAATAACAACATGGGTAAATAGACTCTGCCTTGCCAACTCTGTCACACTGGGAGTACCATAAAGGTTTAACTCCCTCACATTATGGCAAGTCTGATTCCCTTATTATTGCATTGAGGCATGAGGAAAGTGAAAATTCCAAATTGAGCAAAAGGCAGAACTGCTCAGAACACATGATGTACATATGACCCAGATACACAGTGATTCACAGATTCCTACGCACTTCGTTTGTTATGAAAAATGTTGTTATGCAATACCATAGCTTGGGTGGAAATACTGCCAGACCATTTGCATGACGGTATGACCACTAAACATATAGCAATAAACCACACACACACACAGACATACACACACAAACCTCACTGAAACATTATCCACCTTTTAACACCGATGGACTTTCTCAAAGAATAAAAGCTCCATCAAGTGTAAAACACACAAAACATTAACTGAGCCCTGTAAATCAAATGCAGTCACATGACAAAGTGTCCAACCCCAGAAACGCATGCACGCCACACCGAGGGTGTGGCATACACCGAAGCTGTCCCACGGCGGATTAAATGGTTATACTGGCAGAGCCATTAGACTGCAACGCTTTCACCCTTAACATGCAAAACAAACAAAACGACCTCAGACCGAAACAAATAAACCATTAAAGAATGTTTTAAAACTCAGCGATACATCTACAAATGTGGTTGTCAAGCCTGGCAGCCACATATCTACTACACATAGTTAGACAAAAATAACTACCATTAAGCAACAGGCTTTTATGCTATTCCAGGTGCGTGGCTGAAAATATGCTAAATTGTATTATTCAAGTACAATTTTATATAATCCACTGGTTTAGGAGACAGACAAGACAATTTCTATAATCCAATCTTCTTTTCTTTTTTTTTTTACAAAAGGATAGCATGGCCTTTCATGGATCATTCCAGCAAGGGAAAAAAGAGAGGCAAAGTGTTGGGTCTTGCCATGTAAAAACCCTCAACCAGTTCTGAGCATCCAGCATAGTGTTAAACCCAAGGCAACACAACAGTTAAACCTCAAGAAGGAACAATTTGAGGAATTTGTTTTACTGGTGCCAAAAAAAAAAGTGACAATACTGTTGAATGGACTAAGCAAGCCAACCCATGTTGTAATAGTTGTCATGAGGAAGGTTATAGGCAGAATTTGAGTGACGAGACTGAATACACAGTATGTCCTGTGTAGCAAGAAATGCCCTTTGTGCTCCTGAATTTCTCATGATAAAAGTAGTTAAACAACTCCTCTGTATCGGATAGGCTCATGTGAACAAGAACTGGTTCTATCCACAAGACGACGTAGGTTGACAGTCAAAACCAGTGGGAAAAAAAGACGATATAGCCTTTAAAACTTAAAATTAAAATTATACTAGAAGAAACTAGAATGCCTAAAATATACAAACATTCACCCACTACAACATTCACCCAATGCAAAAACAAACAAAAAAAAACACACAAGTAAAAAGAATGGTAAATATCTGGCTCACAATTCTACCTCTAAACCTTATTAATATATTGAGGGTGTGCTGGGACACAGTACAGAACTCATTTTCTGGGTTGTCGTTTTTAGGGCTGTGGATAGCAAAGGAATTTAAAGATTACGAACTTCGCCAACCATTCATGAATCAGCATTTTTTTCTTGAGTTTGAGAATAGTAAAATAGTAAAAAGTGTTGAATTAAGTTACTGTTTACCATACTAGAGTATATTTTGGGTTTGGAAATTGTATTTTTTCCTTTTTTAGTCCTTCGTTCACAAACACGATCCCGCAAAATAAAATAAAAATCTGTAGCAGTGCCGTTATCATAAACCTTTAGCCTCCTGTTAATATTACTGTCATTTATAACTTCCCAGTCATCCACAAATGGAAAAAAAAACTATTATAAATATTTGCTGAAAATATTTAGGAAAATATGCTTCATAGTAATAAATGTACATTAGCCGTCAAGTGTTTTTATTTTATTTTATTTTAATTCCTCATTCACAGTGCTTAATGTCTTGGCAAACGTTACTTTCGCGAACTATTAATTAATTTAAAACGTATTCGTGTTTTAAAGTAGCTAGCTGGTGACCGATAACTAACAGATGTATAGCAGTATGAAACGGCTTTGACTAATCCCTAATGCACTGGCAATTGCACCGTGCTAAAGACTATAGGCCTATTTATTGAATCATAGCTACTTACGTCTTACTTCCCGTTATAAACAAAACACGTAGCCAGTTCACCGCCCGGCTAGTTAATTACTTAATAACTGTGACATTCATAGTTCGCCACGTTTGAATTTGATGTTGGGATGCCGGTATAATTTAAAGAGAGACATTTACATAGATATAACCCTATCGACAAAGCGGAACTAACAAACTACGTAAGAACAACCAGGAAAAAAAGAATGGACACAACATACCTAGATCAAAATCGTTGTTTTTCTTTCAGCACAAAAAATGTAATATAATCAAATCGGCTTCAAGAAATGTTTCTGCTTTCTTCGAATATTACTGGCACGCCAAAAGGACAACGTAAACTTGTCTATTTACATTAGTAAACTTGGGTAAACTTAATAAACGTCTTTGTTCTTGGCTACTTCAAGTAGCCGTTTTGGCTAAATACAATATTAAAAACGGATTAATGAAACATTTAAGGCAAACCTTACCGTATAGCTGTCAGTTTAAAAGCTTACCTTAAAAACCTTTTGTGGTGACCAAATGAAGAACTTCGCTAAGTAAAGTGTGAAATCTCAAAAGGAAAACTGTTCACTGAGCCCACGTAAAATCGGAAAACACACTCCGCCTCTTGCTAAAAAGAAAGTACTCCTGAGTTGATTTCCTTCTCGGAAATCAATTGATGACGTGTTTTGTACTGCCTGCCTACTATCGATCAGCTGTTGAAACAGGGACTGCGTGTTAATATATTTTTAAATCATCATTACAAACCCAGACATTCTTATTTATTGTAATGGAAAATTAAGAAACACAGTAGAGATCTGTATATTACAGATCCAGACATTTACGATTGTGGAACATGTTTGGGCGGATCGGAAAAGGTTGCTCATCCCGGTTTCGGTTCGACGGGTTTTAGACGAGACTATATTTCATTCTAAATTCTGGACGGTTCACGAGAGACGGAAAATATTGTAGACGAAAAAGTTCTTTATGTTCCGAAATACCCCGTAAATTCTATTTCATAGTGTGCCCACTAGATAGCCTACGTTGGCATCGATTCTTAAGTACTGCAGAATAGGGTTAATACCACCTCCATCGTTAACCTGGTCACGGTTCGGACAAATACCTTTTGACAGTTCACATTATCATTTATTTATTTGCCTGCCATTTTTTAGTTTTTTAAAATTATATTATAGTTGTTATTGTTGTTCAATCATTTTGATTATTAATAACATTTTCGACTGGAAGCTAAACTGAAAGTCTTTCCAACTACGACTGTTTTTTGAAAGTTCTTAGACTTGCGCTCTAACATAATAGATACTGCAGTGGTGACCAGTCTGCGACAGCCGCAATGTTCTCCCCACATCCTAATGATTTAATTTAAGTGAGAAAGTAATGATGTTCTAGCCGTGGCAATCGACTGCTAACTGAATGGTAATTGTTAAATCAGGACTAATGTTCCGGAGGACTCCTACACAAGGTTTGCGGTTTACAATCTGATTCACATTGGAAACATGATCAGTTCTAATCCAAAGGTTGACAATTAAACAATTAAAAGCTGAGGAAGAGCTGTGTACAACTAAAATTTGACTGGTGACATACAGTTGGGTTGCCAAATGCATTGAATTTCACAATGATGCCTATGTGATTGTGTGTACATCATACATTTACAAACCCTTTTCGGTTTTTGTGGTCAATAATTAATAGTTTTTGGGATGAATCATTGAATTTGCATACACATCGAAGGCTCCCACCCTGAAGAGCAAAATATTACAATTAAAGAGCAAAACAGTTGCAATGCGAAATAAGACAACACTGCATCGCCAAATCTGGTACAAAGCACTTTATTGCAACAGCACTTAAATTCCATCATTGGTTTTGCAGGTGTATTTAACTCGGCGCACAGATAAATTGTGTTGTAAAGGACCATTCATGCCACACTGGGAAACTAACGTCGAGCAGTGATGACCAGCATCTCAAATCACTTTAGGTCACAATTTCCACGTCAGTATATAAAGGATTCATCTCCCCGATTGCAGAATCACACCAAAATAGATTTGCGGTATGTCCCTAATTACCGGTGACACCTAAAAATTTCTAAAGTAAATCATTTAACATACAAAGTTTGTATCTGGAATATAAATATATAATGGTTTCTCAAAAGAAATCATAGGGAGATGTTTCTCGACCCCATTTTATCCCTCTCAAGAGCTAAAAAAAAAAACTTAATTTGTGTAGTTTGTGTTTGTAGTTTGCAGGATAATGGCCTTGTAAAACTACTTGGAAGGACAAATTTAAGCCCACGCAAGTACATACAAGTTTCAACATACGACCTGCAGAACTGTTGTGGCAACACACAAACAAAAACACATACCCATCTGAGTGGTACACACAGGTCAGCACTTCGAGTGTACAGATTGTTGGCAGTTTTTTGCCCATTAAGAGGGAGATTTAACTTCTGAGGCAAGACGGTTATGTTGATACACTAAACTATTTTAGCAAAAGGTTCCCGTTTCTAACCAATACAGCAGCCCATATTTTGTTCAGCGACGCCTGGTTTACCATCGTCTACAAAAATTTTAAAAACTAAAATCAGGTTTCAAGTTTCATAGAGGATTGAATGACTAGTTTTTGACTTTAATAAATTGACTTCCTACTTGGTCTCTCGCTAAACACAAACAATCCTATGTATGTATATTCCTATACACATTACCATAGCTGATAATGTTTCATTGGTAGGTCTGTATGCTCAGTCACGCACAATTAAGCAAAAAAGCAAACTAAAAATGTTAACTTCACGAGGTTTGTAAGGTCATGGCACAATGTCTTTTAAAAGGAAAGATGTGTGGAATAAAGTCACAAATACAAATTTTCCTATATGAATAATTGCAACTAAAGTGGAACTATAAACTCAAGCTTCTCGATTCTATGGGTGGATACACTAAAGCGCGCTCCCCGTTGCAGAGATAGGAGTCCACCTGCCAAAGCAAGAGAGAGAAATGGTAAAGGACACTTCTTGTGTTGGAGCCTGATGCATTCAACATGACTGAAGATACTTCCAAGTTGTAGAGCATTAAATCCAAACCTGGCGCTTGTGCATCATTACCAACTCAAAAACACTCAACATTTCTATGAAGTATCTGAATTTGTTAATGTAACGATTAAAGCATTCAGTAAATCACAGTCAACCAGCTAGTGCTGCACAAGACTAAGCTGCTACAAATCAGTGACTCAAGAGTGAAATACTCACAAAATAATGAATGGCTTTGGGAAAGTTTCATTCCAGACTCAGCAGCTCCACATCAAAGATGAGAGTGGCGTTCGGTGGTATGATTCCTGGGTGGCCCTTATTTCCGTAGGCGAAGTCAGGGGAGCAGGTCAGTTTGGCCCTCTGGCCAACACTCATCTGCAGCAACATTTGGGAGATAGACAGCAGTTAGCCTGCAGGGAATCATGCATTTTGTTAACGAATCGGCTATAAAAAAAATATAAGATGCTTCGAAAATTCCATTAAATTCATACAGCTGGGGATAACATTAAGTATTTCCTCCTGTTTAGAAAGCCAGCAGAATACATTTTGTCTAGCAGTGGCTCAACAGCAATATCTCAAAACTGTCAGGTATCTGGTGCAAGGTTTGTTTACACAGAAATACTCATGGCCCATCTTTCCTGGATTGATGCCTAACCCCGGATGGACAGTTACCTGCACAACCCCTTCCTCCCAACCACGGATCACCTCGTGCTTTCCCATCTTAAACTTGAAGGGCTTGTCTCTGTCCCGGGAAGAGTCAAACTTGCGTCCGTCTGTCAGTGAGCCTGTGTGGAGGAGAGGCCTGATTTATGCATTTAAAACATTCATTTTATCTATATTATGCCATTTCCATAGCATTGGGAATGGATCATAAACAATTTTAACACATATCAACCAGAAGAAATATAATACACTAGATCACAGACTCTCTAAATAATGTAGAATAGCCAATTAGAACGAGAGCATTGTTTCATTCTGTCCCGTCTTCTTTCCCACCCCTCACCTGTTTTCGTTCATTGACACACCCCTCTTGAACTGGCGGTGCAACAGCCTCAACCAGGTGCTCTCCGATTGATAAAGCCAGAAACACGCAGGGAACGCTGCGACCGGACATGGTAACTTTCCAATTAAACTGAAATAAGTCTTAAGAGAAAGGCAGAGCCGTGTGTCTTTATTAGCCGCCTCAAAATGGGGTTTGAGAGACGTCAGAATGATTTTGCCAGCTGTCACTCAGAGGAAGTCCCGCCTCTCCTGACCTCTCATAGGTCACCACAACTCCAGAGCGGCTGCCCTCCATTTGTTGATCCAGAACTATGGTAAAATTGAAATGAGAATAGTCTGAGATATTATTGTGTCAAATTAACGTGGCGTTGGAGCCTCAAAAAGGACAGCCTTATTGAATATCATCACCACCGTGTGTAAATTACTGTAATGAAACATAATCCATTCTATCACCGGTGTTAATCGCAATGCTGAGGTTTTCTAGGTAATGAATGCATGTTGGTAGTGAAAGAATCCCATATTTTGAAGGCACTACGGCATAATTTTGAGGAAATTTTCTAAACGGTTTTGGTTTGTCTCCTAAGCCCAATTTAGGAGCAGGGTCTCCGGCAATTTTCTTCCTCTCCATCTAGACCCGAAGGCTACAGGCATGTGGGAATGGAGCAGGGGGCAAGGCAGAAACATCTATGCCTTACGTCGTATGTATTGTCATGACAACAAAAGTACATGGGTGTAACCACTCACGGACTCCGAACAGGGCAACAACGTGACTGCAGGTGCCCCTGTGTTTTCATTTGCCATTTTGAACATAGTTTCTTATTAAACTTTTTATATTTAGTTTGTAAATTATAGAGCGCAAGTGGCAGGATAGCAAAGCTACTAACATACTATACAGATTTTACTGGAGATGCGGAGGCTATTGGTATTAATAAATAAACGTCAAATTAAATTATTTCAAGTAAATCTTTTCCAAATTGCTCACATGTTAAAATTTTAAAAATAAACATTGAGTTTAATGCAACATTATCTTTTCAGAGGATGTGTATATAAACAGCCATTGTTATTGGGAAAGCAGCAGCAGCAACAACAACAAAAAAAATTTATAATATGCTCCCTCCTCCAGCACCTTTTGTTTTTCATAAGAAAACAACGATGAAGAGCGCTGCAGGAAAGCGTCAAAACAGGAAGTTAACCGAGCAGGGATGCATCATTTGTTATACCCATTATCTATACAGTAAATGTAGAAAACGACGTCTTTCATTTAGTCGTCAATCATAAAGCTATAATATTTTCATGTCAAGCGTTGAACCTAGAGGCTATGTGCACTACACTGAAAGCAACCCCAGCGTACATCATTACTGCCATGTTTGAGGCTCCATCAAAATTCTAACGGCAGAAATTACATAACCGACGCGAAATCCTCGACAGGAGAAGCTCCGTCCATATTACAATGGTGAAAAAATTAAGTAGTCCTGCGATAATTTAAATTTTA
>JAOYSI010010158.1:0-10510 GCA_025775065.1 Hiodon alosoides
GCTTCCTTTATTTGTTTTTTTTTGTGTTGGATATTTTTTTTTGGTGGTGTCTTTTGTGGTGGGGGGCCTTTTTGTGGTGGGGGGGGGGGGGGGGGGGGGGGGCGGCCAGCTAGATGTTTCATTCCTTCCTTGTTCATTCTTCATTGTGCATTTAATTGAAGTCCACAGCACATTGAAAAGAAAAATGACCAGAACGACCTTGTATCACTGTGGATCCCCTGTAAATGACATATCACATAGAGGTTTGGCCGATAGAATAGGACTGCTCCCTTACAACATGCAAGAGTGTCATAAATAAAGTGCTCTAAATTATGGTTTTCAGGGTCAAAACCGGACCAAGGTCCTTCCTCTGGAATTCTCCAGCTGTCCAGTGTGGCAGTGCAAACCTGGCCGTTATCGTTGGTTGTGGTGATTTAAGGTCCCGAAGGCACATGTCAGCACAGGGAAATGTCACTGTTGTCTAGCTGGGTTGCCCTGTGGTCCAGGCTCAGTTTGAAGGACCAGTTGGAAGTTCATGCATTTTCCCCATGTTCACAAGCACACTCGTGTACCAACGAGCCCACCATGACGGGACTGATGAGTCCACCAGCACCCTCCTACAGACTGCCCCGCCAGTGGCCATAGCCCACAAAAACTCTCTCCTTGAGTCACGTGCAGGGGGTCATTTGATTAGATTCTTGTCCTGGGATCAGATTGCAATCCAGATCTAAAGCCGATATGGTAGGGTGAGTTACCTAAACTCAAGCAAGAAGTTAAAACTCATAAAAAAATATCTGGCTTGTTTCTAAGTAGTGCAACATTGCGCGTATTTCAAGTCTCAAATCAAAATAAAAAAGAATGGAAACACATTTTTTAATGCTTGTATTTTAAAGAGTTTAGAAAAATCTCTGTTTTCTGTGTGATAAGCCGGTGTGAAATCTGGGATAATTTAGCCAGTCTAGCCTAGATTAAATCTGGCAATTTGTGCCTCTTCATTAATTGATTAATGCCAACCTGTTCCTGGAGTGGAACCAGGAGTTCCTTGTTAAGCCACTAAGCCGATTGCTCTGATTGGCATTGGTGTGATGACAGGGGGTTGATTAATCTGTGTGGCAAGCAGGCCCAGACAAACACAGTAGTAGCCTCCACTTAGATCAGCAGGCACCCCTTTATTCTCTTTCAAAAAGCGCACTCATGCTCTCTGTCAAACCCACCTATCAGCTATACGCTCTCTTTCAATGGTCATAGGCCACCTGGCCTGAGAACAACACTGTCCTCCCGGCAGCATGTATTCAATTATTGCTTAAACGTGCTGCAGGGGCTCAGCTCTGGCGATGGGAACAGCACACTCCTGTGATTTCAGGTCAAGGTTTCGCAGTTGCAAGCAGCCGGACGTATTTCTCCGAAGTCTTCCTCTCCCATCTTCTTTTACTTATTATGCTCGCACTGTAAACACAGTCACACTTATCTAATGACGAATGCACCAGTCTTTGTAGTAAACTGGCATCTTTAGTTCACCTTCTCTTTCTCGGGCTAACCTGTTTAAAATGTTGTTATAATGTTGTGTCAACAGAAACATCACAAGAACCCTGTTGTCACTCTCTTCTGTTATCCCCTCCTCTTCAACCCGCCTCTGTCCTCCCGTCCTGCCACCCATGTTCCAGCGTGGGATAAGGACTGCTCCTGTTTGCTGTATCCTGTACACTCTGGTTAATTCCCAGCCGGTGATTCAGCGGTCTCCTTCCACAGTCGAGCATGCAGACCTGGCCAGTCTGTCGGTGTAACTGTAACGTTGTCGCGCGGTGACGCGTTGAAGCCACAGCATGTGAATGTTTACAAGGCAACAGCCAAGGCGTGTCCTGGTATCCCTGGCCTTCAGAGTTTGCCCAGACTCGTGAGGCAACTGTGTGGTTTCTGTTCCATCAGGCCTTTAACATCATCAAAACGTTGCTTTGACATTTAAAGCCTTTAGACGGCGATGTTGATCATGCCAAGAGCATTTACGCATTGTGAGAGACGACATTTGGTTCAGGGCACGTCATTATTTTTTCGAAGAAAATGGGTGTTGGGTTCAGTACAGTCTCATTATTTGGAATTGCCAATTATTTCTTCATTCTGTCCCGAATTAGGTTTCCACAGTTTCAGCTAGTGTCCTGTCCATTAGTACAAATGCTGCCAACGCACTCTCCCGGTCACAATGGCCCTTACCATCTAATGAAAGGATCTTGATCCGAACCTGCATAATTCAGGCCATACGGCTCAGTCTGGAGGTCCGAATAATCAATAGTTTTGTCCATGTTTCTCTGGTGCCCCTGCACTGGGGACAGAATGCATCTGAAAAATTTAATAAAAGAGTAAAAGAGACTGTGACAATAGATCAGAGAGAGACGGATATTGTTATGAAAAGTGTTTTGGAAAATACTGTACAGCATATAGGCAATGTATATATATATATTTGGCGTTTCGTGTTGTGCGTGGTAAATAGGTGCCCAGGGAACCGTTAGCAGTGTGTGGTGTTATCCCAGAAGGCTGCAAGAGGAAAGCGTGTGGGAATGTTGACAGTATGTCCTGCTGATATCTGTTCCCAAGTTACTCCCTGTGTGTCCATCTCCCACTTTACTCAGAAACAGTTAAACATCCTGCCAAATGTCCTGGCAGGAGTGATGTGTGCATGTTTGTGTTTATCAGTTTGTCTTAGTAAAAGTGGATATTTGTATACCACACAAATTTGTTTCTACGGCATTGTCTGCTTGTCTGTTTTTTTGTAAGTGTTCCAGTAAATATGTGTAAACTTTCTCTTTTAATATATAAATGTACCCCAATTCACCCTGTTGAACTTACTAACTGGTTGTATTACCTTCGGCAGCAATTACTGCAACCAGACGATTCCTGTAGTTATTGGTCTCATGATCTCATTTGTGGTACAGAGCAGAATTCATGGTTCCTTCTATGATGGCAAAGCGACCAGGTCTTGCTGCAAAACCATGGCGCTACTGCCACCATGCTTGACCATTGGTACGAAGTTCTTAATCTAGAATGCAGTGTGAGCAGTGTCTTTATGATGGTGGAGTCAACGCTGACCTTAACCGAGGTGAAGGCAGCCTGCAGATTCCTGGATTCAATCACGCCTTGGAGAGATTTTGCCAGGACAGCCACTCCTGGCATGCTGTCTCTCTATAACCGGTGTGCTGCCAACTTCAACCTGATGGTAAGGGCCAAAGTTACTCAGATGGATATTTTGCAGGCTGAATGACTAATAACAGCTGACTCTAATTATCTAAGGGGGGTGGGAGGGGCAAAAACCTTCTCACATCTGGAGATTGCCTTGCAAACTTTTGCCATGCACACCAAACAAATGAAAGAAGCACCGAACTTTAGCGTCCTCTTTTTCCTCTCAGATAGACTACTACACAACAATATCTGATCAAATTCGATCTGCAGAAAATTAAACGGGGTCAAATACTTTTCAAGGTCCTTAGGGTGTATTTGAAGTATTTTTTACTGAAAATAAATTATTGCAATTTAAGGTATTTTCAAACCATTTCTTAAAAACAAAATTCATTTTCAAAAACACTGCGAACTATTGTAAAATACGTATCACATTTTAGATTTCCATTTTGAAATACTTTATATTCAAATGTGATTCATATATACATTTTCTAAAACATAATTTTCTCTAAATGATCTGTGTTTGTACCTGGGTCCGGTTTCGTCTGCATGTTCGTGTGTCTATGTATGCATATGTGGTTATGGGTGAACGCCCAAGGCGAACTCTGTGACGTTACTGGTCGTCGCTTGGGGGGAAGTGTTTATTGGATGGGTTGTGTTGCCCGGTCTCCCATGCATTACATAAACAGATTACGTTACATAAGGCCCTATTCCAAGGAGAGTGAAACCGCGGCCTTACTGCTTCCTCAATGCACTGTCTTTTGGCGTCTGTTTCCACAGAAACGTTTACAGCTACACATACTCGCACACAACACCATACGACAGAAAGATGGATGGGCTGGCCGGAAAATGTGTGCTCTAAGTCTGATTGAGAGTGAATGAGTTTCTGACTGTCAGTCTTTGTGTTATACACACACAAACACATACACACACAAACATTTTTACCAAAATACACGCTGACTGGCCTAATACAAAACAGCAGTGGGCCTACGCATCCCTTCCAACATCAGCTGTGTGTGTGTGTGTGTGTGTGTGTGTGTGTGTACAGCACTGCTTATTTTCTGTGGTGAGATCAAGCTGGGCTGGGGTGGGTGTTACCTCTCTCTCTGCACTCTCTGTAGTATATAGAGAGTTACACACAGCCTTCCGCCTCCACCAGCGGTCTACTTTCTGTGCTGTACATAGTCAGTAACACACAGCTATTTTACACTCTTATTTTATTATAATGGATTACTATAACTCCGAAGATAGGGATTTTCCACACTCACTGGCCCCAATTCTCAGATAAGTGCAAAAGCACTCAATAAAACTATAATACAATGACATGAATCACAAGTTCTCTTTCACTTTCTCTCTCATCCTACCTTCTCACTCTTGTGTATATCCTCTGCTATGCTCTACTTCCTGTGAGTTCAGCTGAGGCCGGCTAAGCCTGCCCCTCCTCCATGTCTCCTGCCCCTGGTTTACCACATGCTCAGTTACTTCAGTCTCTCTCCTGATCCCATCTGATCCCAGCCTTTTGCTGACAATGTCCATGGCAATGTGTCAGTTCAGGTGTCTATTTGTACATGGTCTGAATGAAATATGACATAATACATTTAGTAACAGAGTTGTCTTTTTTCACTGTGTTGTGAATTGGGATTTGCATGTAACCATTCATTATTAAATGATAGTGTCTGCTGATATACTGAATACTCTAGACTAGATGATGATAGGATTTTGGTTCCCATTTGCACCATAGTTCATCTCCGTACCTGTAATGATAAGTATGTGTGAGTCTATCCTGAGAAGGTTTCTCTCTAGATAGAAGACAATATTTAATGCAAAATAGTCATACATTCACTGTATTCCCAATTTAAAATGTTTCTCTTTTGTAATATTTTAACATTTTAATTCATTTATCAGAATTCACAAAAAATAATTTTCAAGTCTCATTTTCACCTTTGCATTCTTCCTAGGAAGGTGGCTGGCACATTGCATAGCCCAAAAGGCACCCAGGTATACTCGAACATTCCAAATGGTGTAGTGACAGCAGTGCTTTGTTGTGTGTTTCCCAGTGAGTCAAGGAACCCCTCCATATGTGGGAATGGAAATATATTCTTGCTCTTCACTTGGTTTAGATTCCTATAATGGCAGCAAAAGCACACACTGCGATTGCAGGTGGTGACCTCCTGGGACTACACCTCCTGGGACTACAACTCTTCTTAAGAATCCCTTGAGCCACAAAGTCTTGGACTTGCTTATTGACAATTATCAAATTCTGTAATCAATTATAAATGCAGGAGGCCATATCAAGATTAAATTATTTCCCATTCAAAATAGGATACCAGTATGCTGGTTAATTATCAGCTGCATGGCAGAGTGAGTATTCTCCCTCCCACTTGGAGTACTTGTTTTCCTGACTCCCTTGCGGTTTATGAGAATGCAGGCAAAACAGTGTTTGACTGCGGAATACTGATTGGGTGCGTGAGTAACATTCTAAAAATTCTCCTCCGCAATAATGTCTCTTAGATTATTTTTCTTATTTGACAGAAGCAATGTCCAGTGCATTTCAAACATTTTCCAGCACAAACTATACACTTAGGCTGTACACTTGAGAGATTACAGTTTCTTTAGAGTGTAGGATACAGAAGGAACAATAACTGGGCTTGCTAAGTGAGCTACCTGCATTATGAAAACTTGGTTTTTATCTTCTAACTGTGAGAAATAAACTCACTGCATTGATGAGAACTGCAATGTACTCAGTCTATGCCATTTTCTTCAGTTGTGGAAGTGATAGAATGAGAAGATTAGGACGTGGAAGCAATCTGCAATGAATCTGTGCTAATCCGGGCCAGCGTTTATCCGGTGTGTTTAAAATGGTCAGGTTTATGAGGTGAATTGTATAATTTAATATGCAGTTTTAAATCTCATTCCATCGATGTTGTCTTTTGAAGTCCATAACTCACCTCTTTTGCCTACCTTATTTATTTATTTATTTATGTATTTGTGTTTTCTCCCTAATTTGGAATCTACTAATGCATCTCTGCTCTTCGCTACGAATTCTACCACCACTCAAGGGGAGGGTGAGAAAGTATGATTAGTCTCTTCCAAATCCTTTTCTTGTTTGAGCCACCCCCCTCTATTACACTGCAGGTTACACAGTGCGCCCGACAGGTTCAGTGGTAATCAGAGGAGAGGCGTGACCCTCTCAACAACACTGCCGGTCCTCAGGATCCTGGAAAGCCAGTAGGAGACACTCATTAGCGCCAAGCTGAGAGAAGGGGGCAGTGCTCTGCCGATTGTGAGCTGCCCCACTGCCTTCCTGGTCACAATCGACAGATGTCTGTCAATTAATCTGAACCTTCTAAATCACGGTGCTTCGTGTTCCCTTCGGTGCCTGGTCACGGGATGCTGCGGCTGTGTGGTCGCTTGTGATCTGGACTGTGCTCACAAGCCAGTCCAGAACTATATTTCTATTCTGCCGTGCAGGTCTCCCAATGGACTCGGCTTGGAACCTTCATACGTCTTCCTTCCACAGTCATTTGCGCAACAGTGTGTAGTGATTGAAAGGCTAAGAGCTTTGCCAGTTTTGAAATTTTGTGGCTGACCGTGACAAACTGTCCTTCCAGGAGGTGATAAAGGGAGCATGTTTCGATCTGGAAGAGGAATCAGGATGAAAGTTGGAGATGAATGTCACACGCTGTTCCTGGTTACAGTGGATCAAGGGCACAGCAGGGCTGGTACAATTGGCAGGGACAGAGAGAGAGAGAGAGAGAGAGAGAGAGAGAGAGAGAGAGAGAGAGAGAGAGAGAGAGAGAGAGAGAGAGAGAGATTGAAGGTAGATGGACTTAACAGTGGGGTTGTATTTGATGAGATCATGCTCTTTCGTTAAACCCGGCACTGTGTTGATAGGTGAAACGCTGCTCCAAAGCTATATGGCGGACAGGCAGCAGGGGATCGATCTCCTTCAAAATAAATCACAGCTATTGGTCTGGGAGTCAAGATTCGGAAGATTTAAGGGAGAGTGGACACGGCAGTGGAAAGGGCTAACCTCTCCCATTGTATCCTATCTGTCTCTTGTTGAGAAGTGTCCATACCAAGCCCCCTCTGCTGTCAATGCTACCTAACAGCCCATAAAAAGCACCCTGTGGCAGCTTTCTGAAACTGGCCATTTCTCACCCTGGAGCGGTTTAGAGCAGCGTGTTTGTTCAGGGCGAATTTAACAGGATCTAGAATAACTTGCAGCCACCGGCTTGTCCCCTGGTTAGGCTCTTGGTTCGGCCTAAACCGCGGCCGATCTCAGTTGTACACTGCTGCTCGGAGTGAGGGGATTCTTCAGGCATTTACTTGCCCTTTTGTTTAACTCCTGTGTGTAATAATAAAATGCAGAAGAATTTCAATTTTCCTGAGAATGCTCAGTGTTTACATATTAGTGGTTAGCAAGTTTTTCTTGACTATCTCTCACAGATGAAAATCTTTCTTCTGGGGCTGTTAGACAGGAAAAATGTGTTCTGATGGGTGATCATGCATTCAGAAAAATTTTTCATGTCTGTTACCTTTTCAAAATGGCAAATCACAGTAACCAGTTTTCAAATAATTGAAATAATAATAACTGTCATCATCTCCTTTGAGATAAGCAGGTTCTCTCCTGTCAGACAGCCATTTTTCTGAATCAGATGCCCACCAGTGTCAGTCAACATAAGAAATAAAACAAATCCCTGTTTTCTCTTCTAGAATACAAATGCTAAATTAAAATATTATAAAGTTTACTGAACACCTCAATGTGCACCTCAATAGACTTCTTTTTATTTTTATAGAGTTATGTTTTATATTACATTTCACTTTTTCCTCAGAGTTTAAACTAGATAATATAACATAAACATAACATAAATTTTTCTGCTCAATACGCTAATACTGAAGTAATGGCTTTCATTATAGGCTCAATAACCAACATCATTACACTGCAGTTCTTCAACGTCTCACAGAGAAAAGCACGTGGGCTTTTGGTGTACAGCTGCTTTAAAATGGGAGTCATTGGGGTCGTTGGACTGGGTTGTAGCAGTTTTGCACTGATAATGGAGACAATGGACTGAATGGAGTGCAAATGGGCAGATAAACTAGAAAGGGCAAGTCACCTGTATGCTGTGCTCTCCTAGCTCCTCCTGGCTTGCTAGAGTATAATTGAGTGGCTGACGCCAAGACCCCCCCTGGGTGCTGCCTTGTACATACCTAACCTGACTCACTCAATCCCGGAGGAAGAAAAGTGCCCGGAAAACGATCTCGGCATCAGGCGGAAAATCTGCCACTGAAGTGAAAGCCAGAATCGTTTTGCTTGGTCTCTTAACCGGTGGAAATGAGGACAGGCTGGATGAGTGCCTCTCTTGTTGATAAAGGGGAAAAGGCAGCCTTCGTTACTTTCAAGCATAAATGTGGGCCTCCTGCTGGTTCTTTGAAAACACAAAAAAAAGCTTCATTCTGAGCACGCGAGAGTCCGTTCCACGTTTTCCCTCACACTGCTTGAACTTCAGGCGAATAAGGAGTTGCGGAGAATTTAATAAACCTCTGCCTTGTTATGTAACTTATGAAAATTATGTCTTGCCTTAGTCTGTTGTCAACCTAGCCAGGAGCAAGATCACAGTTACTTACTGCTAATGCTGGTTGAGCAGAACCAGAATTGTGTTGTGCGGAGCAGAAGGAAGATATAGAGACGGAATCGGAGACTCCCTTGATGCTGGCAAGGTCGCTCAGCTGAAGAGGTTTTGTGGATGTGCATCTTTGTGGGCCTGAGCATGGGGATTGTTGATGGATGGCAGCTGACAAATTGGCCAGATGACCACAGGTGCGATTAGCGGTCCTCCAAGGCCCTATTCTGGGGCACTGGGTCATTATCACAACCACTGCCTCACAAAGATATAGGAACGCTGCATGAAATATTGCGTGTCGTTTTTTTTTTTTATCAATAATTCTGCTGGTTTGTATAATATCTGCATTATATTTGCATATTTGTATAATACTGCATTATATGGGGTGGGAGCTTTGCTGTGTGCAGTGTCACATCCGGTTTGTGTTTTGTGTGTGGGGTGGGTTGTGGTATGTCACTATACATAAGTGCCAAGACTACAACCGAATGTTGCAGTAAAAATGCTCTGGAAATGGCAGAGGAAATCCAAGGTGAAAATACTAAAACAAATTCCCCTTCTGCCCCAGCCTCCATGACTTTGAAAGGGCGATGTGTAGCATTGCCAAAGCATTGACGAAAAATTGCCATCTTTTACGCAGAACAAGTTAACATCTTAAAGACATGCACAATCAAATCTTCTCTGGGCTCTGCTCCTGGAATTTCAGGGCTTTATGGTGGTAAGAGTTTGAGTTACTGTTGTTTAGATGGAGCCAAAATGTAATAGCTCTTCTTTGGATGATAATAATCAATAGCGGGTATTAATTCAGCCCTGCATGCATTATTTGGCATTATTTGCAGGATGCAGATACAAATGTTTATCCAATTTTGCAGAATCTTGCGCTATGAGCGGACCCTGAACTTTTACTTTCCATGAGCCAAATTTGAATTTGGGATCTTTAGTGTTCTAGTGAATTTAACTTTAATGTTAACACTTTAACTGAATGTAAACTGAGGCCAAGGGCTGCAGACTGCTATATTGCACACGGGTAGATGTAATTTTGATAGTTTTGCTTATTTTCAACTAAATATTTGAGGTCTTCTTTTTTATGGGTTGTATTGATTTGATGAGCTCTGTTTTTTTTTTACCAGAGAATAATTCCCCCAACATCTCTCCCGTCTGCTGTGTTTTAGGGAGGGCACTATGATCTCCCTATAGCCTACATGCTTTTACTTACTTTTTTTTACTTTTTACTCGCTCTCTCTTTCTCTCTCTCTCTCTCTCTCTCTCTCTCTCTCTCTCTCTCTCTCTCTCTCTCTCTCTCTCTCTCTCTCTCATTCTATCGGCTTTTAGCTCTGCTCTTGAAGCAGAAACCTGAAACGGCAATATTATCATAATAAAAATAAAAATAAAAAGAGAGAGAAATATATAAATAAATAAAAAGACTAAGTGAGCTTAAGGGATTAAAATGGAAAGATGCCCTTTCAAGCCAGATCGTTGCATTAAGAGATTTATGATGGAGTTGTCATGGCATCCTGGAGAACATCATGTATCAGCACTGGAGGTACTGTCTGGTGGAACATGTCCTATATCCCCGTCTCTCTGCACTGGAGGTACTGTCTGGTGGAACATGTCCTATATCCCCGTCTCTCTGCACTGGAGGTACTGTCTGGTGGAACATGTCCCATATCCCCGTCTCTCTGCACTGGAGGTACTGTCTGGTGGAACATGTCCTATATCCCCGTCTCTCTGCCTTACAGGAG
>JAOYSI010010160.1:0-10509 GCA_025775065.1 Hiodon alosoides
AAAGCTCACAGGATGAGGGCAGCACTACAGATACCCAGATTCACCTACAGAGGACCGAATCCGCTAAAGCTTGAAATTCTTTCAAATGCTGAGATATATGTTTTTTACACAGTAGAACTATTTGCCATTGTATTTAGGTTGATATTTATGATACGCATTTTTATTGCTAATCATTTTATAATAAAAGTCTCTATGTAATTTCTGTAAATTGTAAATTCAATTATGAAACATTGTCAATAAATAATCTAATATGTGAATTTAGCTTGTTTTTTCCCCCTGAAATGAATTACTTGAATGTTTTAAATCGTATATATTCTACACACTATTCATTGCATGACTGTGAATTCTTTTCCCCTAGTTTGACAGCAAAGAAAAAATCTTTTTATAAAATTTTGCTTTGCCCAAAATTCATTCTAATAATTTCTATTCCTGGGTTTGTGTTGAATCGGAAAACAAACTCTTTAATAAATTAAACACTTTGCATCCTTCTTTAAATTGCACATTTTTAACACTAATAGAGTCTCCTTGGTGCTGGAAGTGGTGACTTTGATTTCAGGCGCTGTAGTGACTTGGTTCTGCAAAAACATGCATTAGTGCATGTGACATCTAAGTTATGAACTTTAATTTTGTTTTAATTTTGTATTTCAAAACGGGCGTAAAATGGATCCAAGGTTTTTAAGGAGAAATCATGCCGTTGCATAGAAATTATAATTTATTTGTTTTAAATTAGCATCTGTGGTTAAATGATCAATGAGAATTAACAGCAGGGGTCACGACTAGGAGACTGAAATAGTTATGTCCAATATCACCATGTAGCTATATATGTTTGTATGTATGTTTTCAAGCTATTATTTGAGGCATCCTAGCTGCAGGACTCCACCAACTCTCACCACAGCAACCACTAGATCCTTGACTCCAGATTTGACTCCAGCCATCATGGGCCCCCACCCCACCACCACAATGTTTCAGGTTTTTCTCTCACTGTTTTCCTGGAGTATAGCAGACATTAGATTATTTCATTATTATAGGTCCTAGTGCCTGTCGGCAGAGGATGGGCTCCCCCTTTAAGTCGGCTCTTATCTAGCGTAGTTGATCATTAATCTCTGGAATGGTTTGCAAAATGAAGATGTACTTTAACCTCTATCGAAGGTTGTATGATTCTTTTATCAAAACTTCCTCCACGTTGTCAGACTAACAGTGTCTTGAAAATTCATAGTTTAAGAACATACACCTGAAAGGCATCACTGTGAGCATTTAGACATTTTAATCTTTATTTTAAAGAGTTATTGTGCCGTTGAGGCACTCGGCAGAGCACAACCATTCCTTTTCACGGTCGCAATGCATTTTGTGTCCTTCTGCATCGTAAAACTGGGCCTCCAGCTTGATCAGGGGGCATCCCACTGATGTGCATTCTATGAAGATGTTCCCCTCTATGTCCTTGATGGAGCAGCGGCGAGCGTGGGGTCTTCCGTGCCCTTGGTGCTCGGGGAGGTTGCTTTTGGGCTGCGGCAGAGAGCAGGACTTGCCGGCGAAGGTCAGGTGCTCCTTAGCCAACAAGACCACGGCCTGTCCCCTGAGGGATGACGGCTCCTCGCAGCAAAGCCTGTACTGATCCTGCACCAGGTCGCTGCTGCCGTTGGCCAGCCAGCCGTGGAGATACTGCAAGCGGTGGTCACATCTCCAGGGGTTGCCGTGCAATCTGACCGTTCGAAGGAAAGTGAGGTGATCGAAAAAGCCTTCGGGGATGCTCAGAAGGTCATTGTCTGACAGGTAGAGCTCCTCCATGTTGCCTTGGTCCTCAAACAGCTTTGCTTCCAGAGAGCTGATGTTGTTCTTCTGCAGGTGGACCGCAGTTAGGTTCATAAGCCCGGAGAAAACCGCCTCTGGAAGGGACGCAATCCAGTTCTGGGACAGCCCCAAGTGCGTTAAGCCTGTCAGATTTTGAAACAAGCCCGTTGGAAGAACAGTGAGCTGATTCTTGGAAAGGAGAAGATGTGTCAAGGACGGCAGATGCCAGAAGGTTCTTGGTGAGAGTGCCACAAGTCTGTTGTCCTTGAGGTTTAGCTCCTGCAGCCCAGGCGGAAACATCCCAGGAGCTATCTCACTGATGAGGTTGCCTTGGAGATTCAGCTTCTTCAAGTCCCCCAGCTGGGAAAAAAGTGTGGGATGCAGCCCGCTGATGCGGTTGCCCTGCAAACCGAGCTCCCTGAGCCGAGGTAGCTGGTCAAGCGTTTCTGGGGGAAGAGTGGCGATTCGATTGTAATTCATTCTAAGGGTCTCTAGCTTCCACAGGGCTTTGAAGAGATCCCTTTCCACAGCGAGGATGGAGTTCATGGACAGGTCCAGGTGGTGAAGCTGGTGGAGCTCACCGAACAGGTCCTTGGGCAACTCCTCCATGCTGTTGCCTTTCAGCTGCAGGGTTTCCAGCTTCCGTAGTGTGCTGAACAGGTCAACCGCCAGGACATTGAGTTTGTTGTGGTTGAGCAACAGCGTGGTGAGGTTCCCCAGCTCGCAGAAGGTGTTAGGCCCTATCTCCTCCAGGCGCTGGCTCCCGCTGATCTCCAGCTCCTCCAGCTCCACCAAGCTGTTGAATGCCGCCTCGGAGACCCTCCGAAGGAGGTTGTTGATGAAGACCACTTTGGTGAGCTTGGAGAACGTAGGGAAGGAATTAGGCGTGACGTTCTCTATGCTTGTGGTCATTATTATCAACTCCTTCACCTCCGTGGACAGATTCTGGGGCAGGGATCTGATGCGCTCCTCTGAGCAGAAAACCTTTGATGCTGTGAAGCACTGACATCGTTCTGGGCAACTGTCACCGAGGCAACAGAGCGGCAGCAACAGAAGGAAAGCAATTCCAAAATGGGACATCTGTTCTAAAAAGGAAAATATGTTGAAAAGGACATTATTTGCAGGACTTATGCCAATAATCAAAGCTGATTTAGCTTGTTACTAAGAGAAAGATTCAATGTAAATCAACAAGAAGTTGCTTTGGTACAAAGCATAATAAATTGTTTTAAATTGTTTCCATATATATATATATATGTATGTATGTGTGTGTGTGTGTGTGTGTGTGTGTGTGTGCGTGTGTGTGTGTGTTTATGTTATTTCTGTTACTACGAAGTGCATCTTCATTTAAAAAGTCTTTTAACATTGATCTTTAACTTCAAAATGTAATTTATACTGCAAAAATATATGGGACTGTTTGCCCACAAATGTAAAATGAACTCAAAAGAACATCATATGAATCACATTGCATAAAATCTTTCATTGTAACTGCATCGTGTTAAAAAGTGGACCATTTTGACAAGCATTTATTAATGTGACTGCACAAATGCTAGAAAATATACTTCTTTTTTTTTAAGTTACACCGATAATGAGTGAATTACCTGGCTGCTGCTTGTCCTCTGAAATTCAGCATTGACTGTAAGCCGTTAAATGAGTTACTAAAACTGAGAGCAGAGCAAACATCTGCTCTCGAATCACTGCTAGTCTGTGAGCAGTCAAAATTCCCTTTAAATCCACCAGTCCACCAGACAATATGTAAAAAACGATAACACGTTAGAACCTCAGGAAGGAAACCAGTGTTAGGTTGTTTTAATGTTAAATATTGAGGGAGCAAATTTTTGTTTATTTATTTATTTATTTACATTTTTAAAATCACAGGCCATATGAATATATATATATATATATATATATATATATATATATATGCAAATAAAATGATCCCTAGCCCCCTTGTACTTTGAACTTGAGTACAAAATAAACACTACACAAAGTTTATCCACCTCTGTTTGGGTCGCACGCGTGATTTTGTTTGTTAATCATTTGTGTTGCAGAGTGGAAACGGCTTCAGCTCATGGCCGTTACATCCTGTTACGTTCTGGGCAGTGTAGTGTAGTGAAACATTTCTTAGTTTGGATCTTGTTGAGTTTCTGGGGTTGTATTTTTTCATCTGCTCTTTAAGTTCCCCTGGAGAAGAGTACCAGACAAAGAAATAAACAGAAAGATCAACGGGATGAATTAAGCAGTAGAACCGACTATTAAAGAAATATTGTTTTTTTTTTTTTAAAACAACAGTTGCAAAGTGGAGTCAGGGCAACCTGCTAATAGAAAGTAGTACTTTCTTTTTTAAGCATTTTCTGGAAATAAAACGTTTGTGATTAAGTCTGCATACACCTGATTTGAAGCTCAGAGCTCATTAGAAATGGATGTTGTAGTTATTTTTAAATCACTTTTTTACGCCGATGTTGGGCAAATCGTTGCCTAAGGTAAACCTGATTTTCTCAGATAACAAATACTTCAGTATTTGAGTACGTGGCGTTTGCATATAAACTGCGAGTTGTAAAGTTTTGGATGCAGTCTGAGCACTAACTGAGAAAGGGACAGAACAGTAGTCTGGCTTACAGGTGAAAAGAATGTGTTTTGTATAATACGTTATATTTTAATGTTTTGCTCCAGTATTTTCAATGTAACATAAATTGGGTTCACTGTTTTATTTGGATTTTCGATTCTCAATAAAGGCCATAAACTGGTGCTCCAGACAGAACTCGACAAGTTACTATGGAACCAATTTTAATGTTTTTATACAAAAATGTTATTTTTAAAATAACATAATTTTATAACAATCTAACAGATGCTTATCAGCAGAAAAGCATTTGCATGATTCACTGATCAAGGTTGCATTGCAGAAAAACATTTTTAAACGATAGCTTAATTGATGGCTAAAACACAACAGGATATATCTAATTTATAAATTTATATCTAATTTATATACAACACAGAGAAAAAACATATGGACTACAGTGGAAAGTTATCATCATAAATTTTGTATATATTTTTTTACTAAATTTCCCTTTAGTTTTATTTAGCAAGTTTCAATTTCAGTTTTGCACGAAGGTTAGATTTGGGGACCCAAGGCATTGCCAAAGGATAATTGTGGAGTTACCGCCTAAAAAAGACATTGCTGAAGGTTAGATGTGGACAAGTTACCACCACTTAGTCATGGTAAACTCAAGTGCGAGAGGTGGGTTAGCAGTACCAGTAAACAGAAACAGACTGCGCTTCCTTTTCCCCTGACACAGGCAATACACGATAACGGACACAATAGCCAAGGTGCTAATCAGTGTGGTGATCAGGATTATGTAGTACTGAGCCCAGTCCACCGTCCCCCTGAGGATTCCCAAGTCTTCGTCTGTCAGCTCGTCGATGCGAGTGTCCTGCTGAAGATAAGGTGAGAGGCACACCACAGAGCTGAGGTTCTGCACCTTGGCCTGATGGTGCAGGAGCCACTTCCTGAGGGGCTGGATGTCCCTGTCGCAATGCCAAGGGTTCTGAGCAAGGAGGACCTCGCTGGCGTGCTCCAGCGAGTTCAGTAGCTCCTGGTTCAGGTTCCTCAGGGAGTTGTTGCGGAGGTCGAGGCTCTTGAGGGAAGGCAAGCCACGAAACAGACTCCCCGGGAGTGAGTTGATATGGTTGTGCTCCAGGGAAATATTGACTAGACTGTTCAGACCGGAGAAAGTGCCCTCACTCAGTTTAACAAGCCTGTTGGTGTGCAGGGAGACCTCTCCAAGCTCCCTCAGGCCCCTGAACGCGCCAACCGAGACAGAGCGGATCCAGTTCCGGCTCAGCACCAGCAATCTCAGCTGGGTCAGGTTGCTGAATATGCTGTCCGGTATGTGGGTCAATTGGTTATCATAAAGCCAGAGCTCTTGCAGAGCCATGGGGCCAAAGACACCAGGAGAGAGCCTGTCCAGGCAGTTTTGGAAGAGCGATATCCTAACGAGTTTTGTAAGGTTGAGAAAAATGCCCTCCGGCAACAGGTATAAACGATTCTTGGAGAGGTGCAGCATTCGCAAGTTCTGCAACTTGGAGAAAAGGCCAATCTGTAGATGTTTGATCTGATTTTTTTTTAAGGACAGCACCTCCAATTTGGGCAGATCATCAAAGGTACCGTTTTGGATCTCCTGGATGGAGTTCTGAGAAAGCTCAAGAACTCGCAGCTCCCTGAGTCCAACGAAATCCTGCCTTAAGAGGCGGCTAATCTGATTATTTTCAAGCGAGAGCGTTACCAAGCTTTGCAGGTTCTTAAAGAGCTCAGGTGGGACCCTCTGTAGTTTATTTCCCTTCAATACAAGACTCTTAAGATTGAGAGTTCCGTTAAATGTGTCCGGCATCACCTCTGTTAATTCTGAATTTTCAACAACAAACCTTTTTAACGTGTCTTTAAAGTCGTCAAAATCACTTTGCTGTAGGGAAGAGAGGTTGGTGTCGCCGATGTAGAGATAGGTCGTTGTGGACGGCACAGAACTGGGGAAGGATTTTCTTGGGCCACGACACTGAACCTGTAGTTCTTCACAGTTGCACTTGTGTGGGCAACCTCCTAGGACAGCATTCACCACATAAATGCTGAGAAATGCGTAGAGTTGTGCCGTCAGATCCATCCTTCCCTACCTGCCATGCAAGAAGTAGCATCAAGGGAAAACGTCGCCATAAACTTATCACTGATTCTTCTCAACCTGGACAATGACTAATGCTGGCTATGGCATTTAAATAAACCTGTAGATATCAAATATCTCCTGCAGTTACGTAAATTATGTAAAGAGAACCTGACTACTTAAGAAGGTTTTCAATGGTGAACATATTGCATATTCTCTAAGTTTATGCATTGGCGTATGTGAAGTTCTCAGAAGTTTAAACATGGCTCCTACTTATTTAGAGTTTGTAACGGCACAGTCTAGCTTTCTCCAAGCATCAGCAGTAATGTTGCACCATAATGCTTTCAAAGCAAACAAAAACCATCCAAACCCCCATGCATCTACCCTAAGAACCTTAAAAGCATGTTTCCCGTTTGATAAAAGTCTTCTTCTTATTCTAAATACTGCACCACTGAATAACTTACATGAGCTGACGGTGCAATTCACAAAATCGTTCAGTTCGTTTGCTCATACTGTGCTCGTGTTGTGCAACTCACCTTCTGTAAATGTGCCGGAGAGAGCTCCCGTACCGATGGACTTGCCTGCTGAAGGACTTGCCTGAGTTTGGTTGTCAATGTTGAGCCCCACCTTGTACAGAGCTTCCTTATCGTTTCGTCCCAGACCAACCGGGCGCTGTGTGTACTACTTACTCACTCCACCCCCCCCACCCCCTTGTACGTGTGGGAGCCCCACCCATAGCCACTGGACATGATAAGTGAGCTGTATCTGCTTCAGGCAGAAGTTTTTCCACAAGATACGCAGAACGTGCATCGCAATGGCAAACACTAAACGCAGTAAATTCCGAAGTATGATCAAGGGAGGCGTCTATTTGGGATTTAGGTACTGCTTGGAAAGATTACATCTCAGAATGGAGGTAAAGAAACCCCCTGCAGGGGGAGCCCAGCAGAACTTATAAGAGCTGTCTATGGGGGCGTGGGATAATTTAAAGATTAAAGGTAAAAAATCATAATTCAGGTGGCTACATTGGTGATTCCTAAGAGTTTACATGTAGTGCTATGGTACAGTTTACCCTTTAACTGTTGAGTTTTGTTGATTTTTTTAACTAAATAAAAATGCTATACTAATATCCACAAGGGAGATAATAAGTTTTCTGAATAATGAAATAATGACAATTCTGGTGTAGGAGTTTAACCATTTTTAATGTTACAATATTTGTATTGAGATATTTATATATACAAATAAATTACAAAACAAACACTAAAGACCTTTTAGCAGAGATTCACCAAAAGTTTAAAATAAATAACCACATGTGAAAATCAATGGAATGATCTACGCTAACCTTAAAAAACGTTTTGGAGTTTACGTCCCATCTGCTGAAGAATTAATTGCAAACAGTGGATATGCCAGAGGGATGGAACCGAGAGACATTGACATTAGATGAGAAGCCTTTGGTGGGGCCAGGAGCGGAGAGCAGTTGCAGATGCGCACAGCTCGGGACACAGTTCGGAGGTGAGCTGTGGGAACAGGACCAGGAGGCTGAAGGAAGCTCTCTCCCTCTCCATCACACGCAGTACTTCCAGAAACAACCTGTGGACAGAAACACGGTCCCGTTGGCTGTCCTTCACTGAGAGCAGTTGTGCCACCTCCCTCCAACCCGATTAAAAACAAGTCTTAAGCCTAAATCAGGGGCAGACTGGCAACAAAAAGCGACGCGGGAATTTACTGCCAAGCGGCCCCAATTTCAAACACCAAATTCGAACTGACACATGTTTTGATATATAAATGCCGGGGTTGGGGAAAAAAGACCGTCCCAAATTTCCCAATGGCCAGTCCGCGCCTGGCCTAAATGAGTGGTCAGTTTTATCGCACGCTGCGGGTGCCCCGTGTTATTTTTTCAGGTATTGTGCGTTCACTCGTAGATATGTAAGATCATGCACGCACGCATGTGGAGCCATCGATGTACACTATCGTTAAAAAGTCTGGGGTCACTTTCCGAACCCACAATTGCCGAGGCTCCAGATGCTCAACTCAACAACAGTTTTCAGCTGCACTAACATAATTGCAAAAGGGTTTCCTAATGATAAATTAGCCTTTTAAAATGATAAACTTGGATTAGCAAACACAACGTGCCAATGGAACATAGGACTGATGGTTGCCGATAATGGGCAACTGTACACCTATGTAGATATTCCATTAAAAATCAGCCGTTTCCAGCTAAAATAGTCATTTACAACATTAACAATGTTGTTAATGATGTTATTTTAACAGACAAAAAATGAGCTTTTCTTTTGAAAACAAGGAAATTTCCAAGTGACCCCAAAATTTTGAACGGTAGTGCATAATAGATATTTACAATCGTTTCATTCTGTCATGCATGTACTTTTCTTTCTGGGTCGAGGCAGCTCTGCTTCGATCACGTGTGAGGCTAGATCCGTCTCCAGTTCAATCTCTTCTTTCAAGGCCTCCAACTGAAAAAAATTGTGTATGATCACAAGACAGCTCAGAGGGTATTACAGCGGCTTTAGAGTTCACAGTTAAGCATGTGGATACATTTTGGAATGTGTCACACTAATCTAATTTTTGCAGGACTATTTTTTCCCTCCAGTGTATTTAAGGATTTTTTATTGCAGTGCCATGAAACTTCCTTAGGCTGGCAGGCAGAACAATTCAAAAAGGTATCAGTCTGATGCATCTGGATTACGCTGACTAGCAGTTGTTTTGCCGATAATAAACCAGTGAGAGGGAACCAAAGCTTTCGTTCATTTACGGTACCGCCACTGTGTGGCATCGCGGCTGAAGGTTGCTAACAGTTGTAATATGTAGCAAGGTAATTAGCGCCTCCATTGATTCGGCTAATATCCTGCAGTTGAGATGGGTAAACTGTAAGCAATGTAAGTCATTTTGGATAAGATTTCCTGCCAAGCGGCTTTCCTTTAAGCAAATGCCCATCATGGGTTTAAATATCAAGCTTTTTAGATTGTGGTGTGTTTTTTTTTTACTCCTTCAATGCTAGGTTTCTTAGCTTTCACATTTTCAATCTTCTGCAGAAACTTATTCGTACCTGCTCCAGCTCAGCCACTCTGCGGCTTATCTCCACACCTGTAGAGGAGATATGAATGGGGGGAGGCACTGAACACAAGGACAACATTCTGGGAAGTGGCATTATCTGGCCATGAACATTTTCAGTACACAGTCAGCCAATGGCTTACCGACAGCCTTATCTTCTCCAATGGGCACATGGCCTTTCTGCAACAGCAGTGCGATGATTTTGTTCTGAACATCATGAACATCTGGGCGAAACTCATGGTTCTCTGTGTAATATTTAATAAAATAAAAAGAGGAATTGTTTTGCCATTCTTTTTGGTTCATTAACAGAATTCCATACTCATCTAGCGTACAGATCCAATTTCATTTCTAAAGATAACTACAACTACAACTTTTCAAAAGGAAACAGAAGTAGACATAACATTTTTTTTAATTGATATGAGTATATTCATCATATTTTATACTGATATTTATGAATAAATATCCGTAGAAATAGTACAATACCAATGTGGGGATATGATGTACAGAGTATCTAGATAGATTCTTTATATCTTTTTATGAAAATAATATCAAGTTAATAGAAGATCAGTAGAAAAATGTCTTCTCTGATTGGTAGAAAGAGCCTTTGGTGTCTTACCTGTACCTTGGAAGACCCGTGCGTGCACGCCGAAAGCTCCGTGCACCAGAAACGGGGCGACCAGCCCAAAACAGAGGCTGATGGGGAGAATCCTGCTCATGGCGACGGGGAAGCTGACCTGCATCCTGACTTCACCGGGGCCGGGGCCTGTCTCTGGTCCTCGTCCGTCCCAGGCTGTCCTTTTAATCAGGGGGTTTTGGGGGTGGGGAGTGGCAGGTGAACTGGCCTTGTCAACATCAATCCTTGGGAGGGAGGACGCACCGGATTCTGATCGATTGCCCGCGTAAGGGGAGTGTGCAAGGACCTGCTGCCGCGCGGCTTGATGTGACGCCAAGTGCAATGCCAATGATACGCCTTCCGTCAGCCCGCTCACCTAATCACCAGGAAACGGGG
>JAOYSI010010161.1:0-10509 GCA_025775065.1 Hiodon alosoides
GCCGGCAAGAAGCCGGAGAACCCGGAAGTGTGTTTTCTCGGTTATTCCTGAACCAAGCACGGCGGCGTGCTACAGACCCATTCTTTTGTAAAGGCAGAATGCATGGCTAGGTGCTTTAATTTATACACCTGTGGCAATGGGACTAAATGAAACACCTGAATTCAATGATTAAGAGGTGTGGCCTTATACTTTTGTCCATATAGTGTATCTGCAAATGATTTTGAGAATTCTGTTAATCATTTTATGATTAAAAAGCTATTATTGGAGTGAGTCTTTTAAATAAGCATGAAATTAATTTAAGCAAAAAAATTTCCTAATAATTCTGGTGAGGGGTGACCGGAAAAAAGGTACTAATGTTTGGTCAATTTCAATTACTTCAATGGAAGATGGCTACCACCAATGTTTTCGGCGTTGTGGTTTTGAGTTAATTCGTGTTATATTTGTGTGATATTGGTGTTAAGTTTGTTTGTGTTGTGATTTTGGGTCTGTGAGGGTTTTGTACTTCAAGGCCACCGAAGGGTTAAAAGAGTAGTCGATTATCTATTCCTGTGTTTTAATTTAAACCTGACACTGGGACCCAAGCTGGCTGGCGTGGGAGAATGTTTTATTTCCAGAACAACAAGGGCCACTAAACACTATTTGATTAGAAACAGAAAGTCATCCAGGGTGGCAAGTGTATAACAGGGGAAATGCAGATGTTTAGTTTGGGCTGGGTTGATTGTCAGATCTCTTTTTGTTTTTGGGCTAATAATCTTTGCTAGGAGCTTATGAATTCTGGAAACTGATTGTAACCTGAATGAAGGGCGGGACCCTTGTCAAATGTGGTCCTCATCTGTGTCCACTCCCTCTAAAATGTATTATAAAAACTCCCACACAATGATGTACAAATAAGGCCCTAATCAGTGTGCATTAGTGTGAAATTAACAGGGGGATTTTGATGCAGTATTGTACAGTTTGAGTGTAGCCAAGGTTTTCATAGACACCTTTACCAAATCCATTTGTCTTTACAATTTTCCCCTCCAAAATGACCTAATCAGGACAGAAAGCAGAAAAATGACTTAGTGTGTTATGTGCTAATGAAAAAAATTCTGTGAGAGGGATGGCTTACGGCACGTTTTCACTCTGGATGGACCCGGGACACCTGAAGCCAAAAAGCCTCACAATTCAGCCTATCCCTCTGGGACGCCCCACGTTTTCAAACCTACAACGAGCGCCAGCACATGTTCCTCCTGAAGCATTTTGTGTTACATCGTGTTACCACTCAACGATAAAACCAATAGTCGCAGGGGAAGGAACATAACAACAGTGTGTGAGGGCACATTGGCAGAACCGTGATCTAAAAGCGAATCACTGATCGTGCAGATGGCCAGCGCTGGAGGAGCACAGTGGAAAGGATACAGTAAGCAACGGTCCATTAATTTCCTCCGCCAGGTTTACTCCCTTTAAACTCACTCCTTCCACACTTGCGTTGCGCTGGGGCTCAGAGCGGCTGTAAAGGGTCAAGGAACAATGAAACTAATACAAGGCCAGTGGAAATCCTTTTTCACGACTTGGGACTAGTGCATTGCGAGGCAGTAAGATGCAAAAGGGTGTGTTATTGCGGTTATTGGCACTGCGGTGACGCAGCGGAGGCACAAGGCACAGCGTGCCAAACAATTGTTATAACACAGACCCTCGAGTGTCTTATTGTTTTTATTAAAAATAAAGTTCGATATGCTCCTTTTGCATTTTTACCGCAATAAATACGAGGAACAACTTAACATAAAGTTTTAACGATAACCAGAAACATACCACTGGTTCCAAACTAATTCTAAGACAAGCTTACTCTAAATTGTGAACCATGCAAGCTAGCTTAAAACGTTTATAAAATTTACTTTAAATTTACTTAAAACGCTGCTTAACATCCTTTGGTTGCAAAAGAGTAATCAAACATTAATTAGCTGTAGAGGGAAAATTCTTTATATATATGACATGTATTCATTTATCATACCATTTGCAGGCTAGATTAAAGATGCTGATTCCACTATCACTGTTGCTTGAAAAGCTTGCCAACTTTCAATGTTGTAGACCATTATTTCAACACTGCCACTGATGAAGGTAAGTATCTATGTCCTTGTCAGTCCGTTTCTGTTTCTGAGGCAACTAGAACTTCAACCGCTCATTAATATCATCAGGTGATTAGGCAACCCTGTTCAGTTTTATTACTGCCTCATTAAAGCACGGCTGGAACACAAATGACCAATAGAAATGCTGGACCGGAATGATCCGTTTTATGATGAAAAATGTACCAAACACCTGTAGTGTCCAAGCTTAAACAGCTGCAGCTGTCAAACAGTTAGATATCTGACATTGCAAGGTAGCTGCTTATACAGTCCATTTTACAGTCCGTTTTGTTGCATAAATGAAGCCCGGTGAGTACAACACGCACAAGTTTGAGTCTGAGGGAAGGAGCATCGCTCACTGCAAAGTCCATGACTCGTTGGGTGTCCCGACTTTCTAAAATCATATCTTATTAGACTGTATGAAAAAAAAAGCTAAGATAGAACTTATTCCATAGCCTATTCTATAAAAGTTAATCCACCCCTTGTCCTGAACGTATCCTTGCTAAACTGGACCTCTGATCTCAACATTTCCTACGGCCAGGAAAGAATGTTGGCCGGAACAATGTAATGCAATGTGATTCACTGACATGCAATGTGATTCACTGACATGCAATGTAATTCACTAAAATGCAATGTAATTCACTGACATGCAATGTAATTCACTGACATGCAGTGTGATTCACTGACATACAATGTGATTCACTGACATGCAATGAGATACACTGACATGCAATGTAATTCACTAACATGCAATGTAATTCACTAACATGCAATGTGATTCACTGACATACAATTAGATACACTGACATGCAATGAGACACACTGACGTGCAATGTGATTCACCGACATGCAATGTGATTCACTGACATGCAATGTGATTCACTGACATGCAATGAGATACACAGACAAGTCTCTACTGGACTGGATGGATTAAGATTTTAATAGATTAAACCCCTAGACATCAAATTTTCTGTCTATCATTGTTTCCAGAAATTCCCACCAGAAAGACCCTCCTTTTCATTTATTTCGTGTCTTTCCCACCCACTCAATACACCCTGAAAAAAATTACTGCACTGAAGCCTCTTTGTACAGCCTTATTGATGAGAAAATACCATATTAGGCTTGCCAGCTTCTGCAATAAAATACGTGAGTGATCGCTACAGGGCCCCATGGCTTCCAGGGGCCCTCTCACTGCTTATTTAACAGCATTGCAACACAGTCACTAATTAATAATATGGTATTTATGGCACACACATATATTCATGTGCAGAATTCAGCTGGTCCAGGCAGATGAATACGTGATTACCTTTTGAGAATGGACTCCCATATAACTGATGCTGACCCCCTATACCCCCCCGACCCCCCTAGGCTCAAATGTGCTAAACAACAGAAAATCAATGTGCGTGTGTCTTTAATTGAAGCTGGCTAGAACAACCAGGGTTTCACACGGCAGTATAAGAAAGGAATACCAGGAATACCAGGCCTCCAGTGTACGTGTCATTGGACCACTGGCAGGTCCAAGAGCATGGCATATCTGAACCAAGCACAATCATTTCTGGAAGATTCACGCCAAAGTCTGTTCTATGGTTTCACTGGCTTTAATGATGTCTAAGCAGAGGGCCATGAATTGTACTATATTTCTCCTTCATAAAATTACTTATTCGCAGTGTTTTATTTGAATCAGAATAACTGCCTGATTTGAAACCGATCCATGAGATATTTTACAACTTTTGAACCAGAAATTGTAATGGCTTCAATTGCTGAATTAGTATTTCCCTGGTCTTTGCCTAGTAAACACTGCAACCCCTTTTCTCCAAAGGTCCCAGTTACTGCGTGCACCCCTCCTCAGCCAAATCCCCCTGGGCCACTAGTCATTTACAGGTCCCAGTTAAAGGCAGCTTAATTGCAAACATCTACAAGTGCCATAAATTCTTTCCCCAGACTTGGGGAAAAGTTCCTGGCCCCTGCGAAGAAGCGACTGCAGCCTGCTGCCTCTGCTTTCTTTTAAACGTCCAAACGGAATTGCTGCTTTCGACACATGGCTTCAATCTTGTTTGGTTGCGTTGAATGCCCTCTGGCTCTCAAGGGCAGCTTTTAATCTTGGTGCTAATTAATCCAAATGTCGCTCTCCTTTAAACAAAAACACACAGCCCCTGTGACCCCTCCCATCCATAATTAGACCTCACGTCAGCCCGAGTGTCACTGCGTGTCTCTGCAAATCATTTTCTTTTTTATTCTTCGTTTTTTTGCAAATGAGATGAACAAGCAGACAAGCGGCAGGTTTAGAAAGCTATTAATTGCTCCAGTGACGTAACGTTTGCTAATAAAACGTGTTGACAATAACATAGAAAAGTAAAACAGATGAAGAGGGCTGATGGTAAAAATAGATCTGAGCGTGTCAAACGGGCCGTTTGCATTGGCGAGGAAGCCCTCACCCAGGAGAGCAGTGAACGACCGCTCTCCAAACCCATGTCTCCAGCTGGTGGGGACCTCGTCCTGTAGCGATGTCTATCAATGCTCAGTTCTTGGGCTGAAACCTGCTTTATTTCACTTCGATGTTGAGCTGGACACCAGTTGGAAGACCACTATAATATTGAAGGCCCCACCCCCCATCCTCATATTCTTTATGCCCTACTCAGCCATGCCTCTTTTGACATGTTGCAAGAGAAACGTTTCATCCATTCAAACTAGAACCTCCCGGCTCAAAACACGTCCATGGTTTGAGAGAAACCTTTGAGCATGTTCAACTTGTTAAGCCACTCCCAGTGCTATTGTTCAAAGATGTTTATTAATTTATCCATGTACTATCATGATGTCATACTGAATGATAATTCAGTCTGCTAAAGTCTCATGGTGATGATAAATGCAATTATCTTGAAATTTTATTAGATTAGATTAAAAGATGTCATTTTTTTTTTTAGCTTTGAACACCTTGTCAGATTCTTTTATTGAATTTACACCCTCTATAATGATGAAAACAGAGTCTATTTAAACTCTTACAGGGAGACAGGGGACTATTGATACTGAATTATATCATTTTTATTTATTTATTTTTATCAGCAATGAGCGCTGGGCAGTAGGCGTGTCTGTATTTGCAGACTACTCGAATGAATGAGGTGAAAGCTAAGAGAGTTTATGGAGTTTGGTTCAGGGAGGGAGAGGACTGCAGTAATGAGACAGGGAGTTGTGTATGAAGTTTTCCTTGATGAGATGCAACGGTGACATCACAACACCAAGGTCACTGTCTGAGGACGGCAACAAAGGGGTCTGTTCAGGGCTATCATAGGGGCCGCATTCATCTCCCATGGGACCTTCAGGGTATGACAGAGCCCGACAAGAAATGAGGCAGTCTTACTGTTGAACAAAACTATTCCTTTCTTAGACATGAAGAAAAATTGTTAACATAAAAATTATACCGACAAATATAATTCAGAATGTACCATAATGATACGATCGTCCTAACTACATCACATGGTAATAAATAAAAGCACCAAATTAAGTGAAAGCACATGAGAATTGTCGGAAAATTGCTCTAATAAATGTCAATTTGAAAAGTGACATGGTACTCCATTGAAAAACAGACTAAAGATTTTATAGTCTCAACAAATAAGCTTCACAGTACAAGACTAATTGGCATAATTTCTGGCAAGGTCGCATTGAAAAGTTTTTTAGAGTTCGGCTGACTGTAGGGGAACAAAACACTAGAACTGCTTCCCACAGCAGGGCGAAAACGTGGAATGCCACCACCTGGTGTTGGAATTAAAGACATTCAAGATTAGCCCTTCTGCTATCAAAGCCACCAGTCGTAATGAAAAGCCTATTGGAAAACAATATCCCAATACGAAGAGCTGATTAGCTCTCATCAACTTATCAGAGAACCGTTAGAGAAATAGAAAATGGGCTTAATACAGAAATAGAAAATTGTAGGAAGGGAGTTGTTGCTGAAGGGAACCAGAGGAAACGGGTGTACAAAAGTCGATAGATTCTTCCCTGATTACTGACAAAGGAGTTCAGTGTCAACAGTCAAGTTGTACTAAGTTGAGACACACAGAAACTATTAATGTTGGTACCATCAGCTGGGCACACTCCTCATCCAAAAACATGAGCATATAATCCCATTGTATCCCTTTCAGCGTGTGATGTCCCAGAAGCCTCTGCCACTGGTATTATTCAAGCCGTATGC
Source organism: Hiodon alosoides (assembly GCA_025775065.1). Lineage (NCBI taxonomy): Eukaryota > Metazoa > Chordata > Actinopteri > Hiodontiformes > Hiodontidae > Hiodon > Hiodon alosoides. The sequence continues at coordinate 6,286 of JAOYSI010010161.1, forward strand.
ACAGCCATGTTGTGTGCAGATTTGTGATTAGCATTGTGGGATTGCATTGTCACTAAAACAAAGATGGCTGTGCGGTTATATGGCATTCAGCCATAGACAGCCTAACTTGACGGAGAGATATATCAACGATTAGGAAATGTTATGTCCGGGGATCTTATTTTTGTTTACATTTAGTCACTTAAGATTCACTTTTTACCCTAATCAGCTTTGGCAGTTCAGAAAAAGCAGGAGACAGCTGGGAATTGCCTTGTGTGTCACAAAATGAATAGTTTGTCTTCGGAAATTAACAAACACACTGAATTATCTTCAAAAGACGTTTCTTTATTTTGTTGCTTTTAACAACTGTGGATGACCCTATTAGCACCTAAGTGATGTTACATTCTTGGCTTTGCATTAAACCGATGGTAAACTCTGAGGGAAACCGTGGTCATATTTAAAGTACTAATCTGAGACAGAGCTTTAATCTAGACTTGAAAGTATAAACACGTGTGTATATTTGATGTGTATATGGTTCTGTATATGATTCACATGGTATATCTTCTGTTTACAGAAGTGCTGCAGAACTGAACTCTGAATGTAAGAATTAGCTCCTTCAGGTTATCAATACACACACATTTAAAAGTGATTGGAGCTGATAATGCCAACATTGCAATATTAGATCTACTTAAACACTGAATAACTTAATTTGATAGTGCTCAATTCCTCTCATTCTACTTAGTTTGTTAACATGGGACAGCCTGGCATTTGACTGTTCTGCACACATGAAATCAGGGCTAATGTGAAGGTATTCAATTAGCATGGTAATGCGATTTCCAGTACTTCCAGACCCATAGCATTTATATTGTGCAGGATTTGAGCGAGCTGCAGTAAGGACTACGGGTGCAAGTCAACTCTCTATGCAGGGAGACATTCCCCTCAAGGCAGAGGTGACAGTGATAACAGTTAGGTGATCTGCCTCACCAGTCCAAACTGAGAGTGGAAGTGTATCTGTTCCAAAGTGGATAGGATTCAGTGAGATTTTTTGATGTTGACCAGTCCAATGAATAGTTTCCTACATGGTATTTGTGTGACTTTGCAGACCGTATGACTTAAATGACTGAACTAGTAATGGACACTTACAGATAAAGCTGAGGTATTTAAGAGAATAACTTAACGCAATTTCATGCTTTTTAATAACGCGTCATTATCACCATCACCATAGTGTCTACAGTCACAACTCTATATGCCACAACAGCTGATTCTTACACTTAACAACACACGGTTCAGTTTTACAGACGCTGTACTGTAGTTTGATTGATATTAATACTAACACAGCAGTGTCATTGCCAGGTGAAGGCTCCCCTGCAGAAACATTGCCTTTTTACCTGTTCTATTCAATGCAGAATAATCTTTCCACGTTCCTTTGCAGATAGTATACATATGGTGCTCTTCTGTCTAAATAGGTGTATACATATTTAAAACCATTATATCTGGTTTATCATGCATGGAAAAAATGTAATATATTGTCATAAACAAGGTAGGATATATGACACATGGCGCTTTCCACAAAATAAAGGCAATAAATTGCATTTTTAAATGAAACCATGTGAAGGAAGATTGTATGAGAAAGAATTGCTGATTATGATAAAAACAAATCAAGTTTCTTGGCACTCTGGACCAGGAAGATGCTCAGCCCTCTCGGGGTGAGACTGCGGGCCTGTCAGTTAGACAGAGCTCTCACAGCTCAGGAGGAGGATTGCAATTGATCCAATGACAGCATGTAGCAAAGCACGACAGCATACAGCCACATTATGTCACATAGCTAATGAACTACTGCCTGTTGTGCACGCAGTGAAGAAAACTCAACAGCGTTCCATGTGTTTTAGATTATTCAACTTTCACAATCAAAGAACAAATGCTACACACATTTTTAGGTTGGGATATCAAGGTTTCTCCTGGCCAGATAAAAAGCTTGCAAATATCTTCCCTGAGGTCTTAAACTAAACAAACAAAAGAAAACCGGAATCGACTAGGGAGGGTTTACAAAATAAATACACTGTTAGATGAGAAGACATTACGAAGAAACTGTTTCCCCAGCTGGTTTTGTGATGAGGTCAGTCAAATACTTCCTTCAAATCTTAATCGGGTTTACAGTAATGGGAACCCATGGGGTGATGTGGGACCACTAATGTTTTTGGAGACTTGACTGGGAGAATCACCCACTGCAGAGCAGCCATCTGACCAACCAGAGCCCTCTTCAAGCGTCTACCACCCTGGGCTGATGAGAGTCCTGTAGTTTCTCCCTTTGTTTAATAATGACACACCCTGTTTTTACAATGTCCCACTGGGTTGGCTTTACAAGAGTTCCATGACAATTATTCCCTGTCAATTCACCCCGCGACAACTGGTCCCCGCAACATCCATGAGGATTGTTTGGCCATAGAACGATTTATCCCAAGGACAATCTGCCCCCACGACAATTCGTTATGCTCAAAAACATAAAATAAAATCTAATACTCATGGGAGAACCTTTGACGGGGACGAATTGATGTGAGTGATATCAAAATGGAAAAATCAGAAAACAAATCTCCCTTTACTCAATACCAGACCAATGCAATTAAATGTAGCACAATAAAGGCAATTGGAGTGAGAAAACTGTACATTCCATGGGCCATCCATGCCTTCCCTTTAATAGCTAGAACACTATAGTACTCATTTCTTTTACAGCTAAGACAGCCAGCACATAAGCACATGCAGTTTCAGGTTACTTTATTAACGATTGGCTGAATTTTCATCTCTGTCCAACATTGCGTCTCCGTCTCTGTCTTCTAGATCACGCTAATGCCCAATAAATGTAATGAGCTCCCCAAACACAAAAAAACAATGACATCAGCTTTGGCTCACACACAAGGGATGCCGCTCACACACACACACACTACAACTGGGCGGTGACCGTGGCTCCAGCCTCCCAGACATCCCCGCTCCGCACATCAAATGGCTCTGTCGGATTCCCCCATGCTGAGCTCCTGCCCGCCCGCATTCGGGGTCAGCGACAGTCGGTCCTTTTCGGCCCCCGTGATCAGTGACAGCATGACAAAAGAAGTGCGGAATAAGTCGTGACACCTTTGTGCCGTCAGTCAACACACCCTGCCACTCAGAGTTGGTGCTCGCACACATGGCTGCCTGAGCAGCTGTTGCTGTAGAGTTATTCTCGGGGGAAATGCTTTGGTCTTTTTGGGTATTAAAAGCTGTAAGAATCCTTCTCACACACCAGAAGCAAATGCAGTGTAGGGGACGCAGACAAGCGTGAAACATCGTGATGAACAGCCTTCACCCTTGCGCCAGCTTCCCCTGGTGCCAATGCATTTGTGGAATATTGCTAATTTCAGCTGGGAAGAGATTAAATGTCCTGATGTGCTCCTTATAATAATAAAAAAAAAACTCTTTCAGTATTGCGCTTTAGGATGTTATCCTTCACATCACTTAGTTCCCTAAGGCTAAATAGCTAGAGACATCAAAAAGGAGTGTGCCCAATCCACTTAACCATGGCATGGAGAAATGTCAGCTTTTGTTTCACTTTAAAACAGAACTGTTTGTCATGGCCAGCATGGCATTCATTTGTGTCAGCCTGTCTCTGCTCAGGAATTTCCAGGCCCATTCCAGCGTTTTTCCCCTAGATCCCTCCTTGGATAAGCCCCAGATGAAGCATGAAAACCCAAATAAATCTAATAACGATGGCATTTCATCATCTCCTTTTCAGAGTCCTCCCTAGAACACTGACATACTACTTAAGAACACTTATTTGTCCAGTCCCAGGGTGCATTTCGGTATGCTGTTCGAATGTAGGTAGAAAATACTGTTTGGAAAACATTCTGCATGCTGCTTGGACAGTTGGCGAATTTCTATTGTGTATTGTGTATATCACTACGAATATTGTGTATATCACTACGAATATTGCAGAACTATCCATCCCAAGTAAAAAAAAAAAAATACAACTAAATGTATACATTAGAAGCAATGATATATTTGTGAAATGAAATATTTTTCTCATGCGAGCCACGATATCCAAAGATATGTACATTAAAGCAAATTACTGTCCTTTATTATCATTATTTTACAATAATTTTGTATTCATAAAAGTAACATTCAAAATTATATATATATATATATATATATATATATATATATATAAAATGTTTAAATATTATTTTAAGACACAAAAAATTTTAAAGAAAAAAAACACCA
>JAOYSI010010163.1:0-10509 GCA_025775065.1 Hiodon alosoides
GAAACCTTGAGAGGAACCAGGCTTAGAGGGGGAGCCCATCCTCTGCTGGCCAGCACTGGGAGTTAAATTAAGTAATTAAGTATTCTGGGCAATGACACAATAAATCTGGCAGTATAAAGTGGATTAAAATGGATAGGTGGCATGAAAGCATATAAGGAAGGATTTATTATAAAAGAACGAGGTGAACAACATTTTGGTAAACACCAAAGGGGGGGAAGAACGAGTGTTCGATAGGTTAAGGAAACAAAACACAATATGAATTGAAAACACTGAAAAATGTCCACATTATTTATTTAGAGAAGGACCGTGGAAGAGGCTGAGGGGAATTGAAATATATGAATATATATAATAGACTTGCCTAGAAAAGGTAAAGAGGAAGTGGGACAATAGAAACGATAATGACGAAATATGTAAAGGAAACGGGAATTTATAAGTTATAATAACGACGACAGAAGATAAAGCAAAAAAAAAAAAAAAAGACGGGCAAAGGACTACAAATAGAGGGCGCTAACTGTGTGAAATAATATATTGAATTATCCTTATAGTAACCAGAAGAAGTAGCGAAAAAAAGGGAAGAAGAAATTGTCGTTTGTGAATCGCATGCGCAGAAGAGTAGACAAGGTAACCTGTTCGAATTCGGGAGCGCAAAATTTAATCACGGTTCCTAACGACAAACACGGTAAGAAGGCGCAGTTCTTGTTCTCGCTAGCTAGTCAGTTTTTAAAGAAAACCAATATCTAAATGTTTAGTATTTACTGCAGTACGTATGGTTATGTAGTTAGAGACATTTTGACATTGCAAAATATAGTTCAGTACAAAAACAATCTAGAAGTTAACGTTCAAATTCCGTATAAAAGCTGCATAAACCCACGTGCTTCGATGTTTTGAATCTAGGTGTGCGCTTAATAAAGCTATATTTGTTGGACAAAAGGTGAATCGCCGAGGAATCGGTAGCAGGCCTTGGCTTTGATGTACCGGTATAATGTTGGAGGAGGGGAAAGTTCTGTATTGTGTTATTTAACTAGGAAGATGAGGTCAGCCGCCATTATGTATTTTATGAAAATAATGAATATTTATCTTAGCACAACACTGTACTGTGTTATCGGTTCATTAAGCATATGATTTTTTAAATTGATATTATTAGTCGAAGCGTGCGTGCGTGCGTGCGTTACGTTATCAGAATGTTATCCAAGCATGGTTTGCTAGCTGGATAGAATGGGTGATCCTGTGTGTGTGTGTGTGTGTGTGTGTGTGTGTGTGTGTGTGTGTGTGTGTGTGTGTGTATATTTGTATATGTATATGTATATGTATATGTATATGTGTATATATATATATATATATATATATATATAATTTGTATGTGTGTGTGTCCACAATCAATCGATTTTAAGTGTAATACTATACTACTCCGGTCATTTGCTTCCCACTCCGTTCCAATCAACATAGCTTTGTATTATTTCTTACGGACTTATTTTTAGCTTTACTTACTGATGGCTGGAAAGAATATAAGCAATTTGAATTGCTCAAGCTGACGTTTCTATCCGAGAAGGCTATTACCAGCATTTCATCCCGCATAATAATACTTTACTTAGGAAATATTTATCAGATCGCGGATGATGGTATGAAACATTTTGAAGAAAATTTTTGTACAAAGAAGAACGTTTCACGGATCATTAAAAACTATTCAATAACGAAAACTATTTGCCAAAAAACAAACATTACACCCTTTAAAAAATTTAATATTTTTGTAGTTTTATGGGCATCTTAAAGCTGTCTTTTAATGTTTTATTCATTCTTTGTTTAAATATTTGTCCGTTGGCTATGTACGTGTTCTTATTGTACCAGTTTTATAAAGGACATTTTTTCATGTTGTGTTTAGATTTCTCAGGTTATATTGGTAGTTGATGTCTTATTTTATAATCTTGTGATTGCAATGTTGACCCGTTTACAAGGTACCAAGTTTCCCAGTGTTCGCAATTACTAAAACTCTGATCTAACCTTTATTTGGAAGCTGGTGTTCCTCCATGTTTTAAATGCCTTCGTGCCACGCAAATCCACCTTAGTCCACGGTAATGGATGAAGAACAGGGCTTCCTCTTCACAGAACATAAAAGAGAAAATGTGTTCAATATTGATGCTGATTTGAGTAAGTATGAATTCAGAGCTTTTATTTTAGAAGGAAAATATCATTGTGTCCTTATTCAGTGTGGACAAATTTGATTTACTGGTTACTGGTTGAAATGCAATTATATTTATACCTTAAATAAAAATCCATTGCATTGTTTTGTTCTTAACTTGAATTAAAGGTAGTAGTCAAATATGGTTGAAAATAAGATGCAGACCCCTGATAAATTCTCTCATATTTATAAATGATACATTGAAATTTTGAACAAAATCAATTATTGTAAGGCAACATTGGTTGGGAAAATATTTAGTATGATAAAAAAAACGAAAATGTTTCTTGGATAAGAATCCCCACGGATTAATATTTGTTTGAGCCACAATTCGTGTGAAGGACACTTTAATGGTTCACTGGTACAGGCCATGGTAAGGTAATAAAAGTTCCTAAAATGGCAATTTCTTTTGAAAACTGGAAGCACCGGGGTTGAATATTTATGCAAGCAACATTTCAGCTTTTAATTTGTCATGCAAGTATTTCCCAACATAAATGTCACATGATAATGCATAGTCTGTCTTTTTTAAACTGTGAGCATCAAAAGTAGCTCTTAAATGTATTCTAGTTACGCCCAAATAGTGAGAATTAAATTCCACGTATCGATTCTTTTTGAAACCCACTTTAAAGGAAAGCAATGCAAAGTAATATTAAAAATGATAAAATGCATCATAAAATTTAAAATACTGATTCCAATGTTTGACTACATTTCCTTCTTTCTATAGGGGATGACTCGTTTTTAGAACTTGTTGAAGACTTCTTGGGATCACAGTCTGGAGAAAAATTACGTATTGACAAGAGGACGTGCAAGAATAGGTTCCTGATTCAAGTTGGACTATTAAAAGAAGAAAACCAAGTTTCTTGGGGGAATGTGGTAAAATGGCTTCAGAAGATTTTCCCCATGTACTGGTCATCAGATTTCCGTAGTTTGATTGAAAGAAGCCTTGATACAGCTCTAAGTTTGAGTAGAGATGCAAGGGAGAGATTTCTGCAGTCAGATGTCAACTTTGAATTTGTTGGCCCAATATGCGATAGCCTTGGAATTGGAAGATCGGATCTTTTGGAAATGTCAGACTTTTCTGAGCAGGCAAAATGTATAGAAGTCACAAACGGTCTTGTATTGGAATTGAAAAACCTAATTAAAAGAGAAAAAATTGACCCAATCATTTTGGTGTCTTGGTTAAGGAATTTAAGTCCACAGTTCTGTAGTGATGGCAAAATTGACAAGGCCAACAAATTCCTTCAAACAAAGCTTAAGAAATTTAAGATGAACTACCGTACTCATCAAAAGAGAAAAAATAGTATGATGGAAAAGTTCCTTCAGACAGAATTTGAGCTGTTTCCCAGTACAGTTAAATCCAAGGTGAGGAGGCTGTGCAGTGTAAATCGAACAAAAAATAAACTCTTTCTTTCAAAGTTTAATAGCCAGGAAGAGATGGTGAAACTGTGCATAGGGAAAAATGGAGCCTTGACTGCTTTACCTAAACAAATGCCGGGGAACTCTTTATCGAATCAAGGAGATGGACGCTCGTTACTATTTAAGAACATCCATGAGAAATCAAAAATGGGAACCTGTGAGTACACTATGAAGCCTGAACCAGCCCCTATCCTATGTCCATTTCAAATAATCAGCTTGGTTAACACGAAAAGACAATCTGTACCCTCTACCAATGAGTGTAATCAAACAAAAGGACAAGTGGTTAAAGGCACAATAGTGAGTCCAGATGCAATGAAAGCTGAGGTTTTAACACTGCTTGACGTTTCTGTGCTTTTCCATCAAAAGCTGTCAAGTGTGTATGGAAGTAGAACTGAAGAATCGAAGCAGGTTTCTAAGGATCTGCTTGAGAAGCATTTTACTTTAATGTTGGAGGAAGATGCTGTGTTTAGGGAATTTAGTGAGAAAATCGGGAGATTTCAAAAGGGCCCTGGCTCTGTAATATCGCCATTGCTTTTTCTGGACTGCAATGCTAACTTTCTTCTTGAAGTAAGTAATGCAGTTGAACATCAGGTAATGGATTTTGAAAAAGAAATTGTCTCAGCTACTGGAGAAAAGCTTGGAAGAGACAAGAATCCAAAGTTTTCCAATTTTGTGAACTTTTCAGAGAGCGCAGCTTCCCGCTATATCCGTATGGTCTCAGATGTTTTGAGCCCCCCTGGTGAAACAAAGCATGGCTGTAGAAGACGGTGGCTGGATTTCTGTCATGCAAGAAATAAGCCCTCCAAACTAGCTGTTAGTCTTTCTAATCGCTTCAACAACTACTTTGAAGGGGCAGCGAGTGTGATTCATCATCATGCTGATATTGTCCATTTCTTTTCCGATCTTAAGTCTTCACATTTTGATAAGCTCAGTGTCATTCAGGAAAGTGTCACGTATGATGCAGACGACCAGTTTATTCAGGCCCTTGTTTGTGTTATTGCCATTGTGTACTGTAAGATTTTGGGTCCTTACTGGCAACTTCTGAAGAGCAGTGAAAAGTATGGGAGGTTTCACAGATCTGTGCAGTGCCTTCACCAGAAGCTTATTAAGTGGTCTGAAGATGCGTCACCCCTCCTCCTGCCTGAATGCTCAGAAAACATCTTTCACCAGTTTCCTCTTCAAGAAAGGAGTTTTACTGGAGTGTTTTCATACTGTAGACGCAATTCTAAGAACCACATCACTGCCCTAATCAGGAAATGTCTGGAGATAACTATAAAAACAATTGCCACAATAGCAGAGACGAGTCTTATGGATTTCTTACCAGGAGGACTTTACAGCAAAGACCCTTCCATTGATCTCAGTTTAGAACTGAGTGATTGTCAGTTGTCTCACTTGATGGTTGAATATCCTTATGGTCATGTTTACTCCAACAAATGTAAAAGACCAGATCATTTGACTGGTCTTCTGACAAGCAGTTTCACTGAAGAATCTAAAGATGCTTCTGACTTTCCACGGGAAAATGTAGTTTTAGACAACAGCTCTACCAACTGTTCACAAATTCAGGAAAGTGGCCTAATGAAGAAATTTCAAATTCCAGGTGTAAACCTGGATGATGTGAATATGGACACACATTGTCAAAACCTCACCAGCAATAATTCAATCCTTGCGGCAGTAACCAAGAAGGGAGGACCATGTACCAGCAAGGAAGATGTGGACCATCAGTTAGAATAATTGGATAGGTCTAGTCATGCACAGAGAAAGGAAGCAATTTGTTGTGAAAAGTTATCTGAAAGTGGTTCTAGGCTCCAGAGATGAGAAACCTTATTCAAATTGGCTTCTCTCTGATGATATGGTTAGGAAACGATTCCCTCCTCAAGCAAAATTCCCAAACTCCCATTGGTCAGAGTCATGTTCTCAAATTTACGAAAAGCAAAGGTTCAGATTTGTGAATTAATAAAATGCACACTTACAGGGAGAACTTGATTGGTGACTGCTTGCTTTCTGTGGACATTAGTTGCGTTACTGTCGTTTCTGGAATGCATCTCTGATCTCTTTTCCAGTACTGTGGTAGTTTTACATTACAGGTATTGTGACAATTATATATCATGCATTGTGTAAAACATTGATCATCTATTTTATTGGACATACTAATGATGTATTCGTATCAGAGGTTGGCAATGTAAATTTACATTTATTAAGCAGTGTTTCATTGATGATATCCTACTTTGTTTGTATGTGTGCTGTGGTTATATGCCAACATTTTGGGAGTCTCAGCCTTTATATCCATATCTGAGGATAAGTAAATTTTTCTTGCAATCTTTATATTTGTTTATTTTAAAGTAATTAAATAAACTTTGTTCTACAAGTTGATGCTTTTTTACGTTCCCTGTGGAAAGTTCCCTTTCGTTAAATACTTTTAGATTATTAAAATGTCTTTTATAAATTAATGGTTGTAACATCTATTTTGAAATTATTTTTTTTGCTGTACTCAACCTATTTTGGATATTTTAATCCAGTTTTTGTCTCTTCGTATATAGCATATTTGGTCAAATTCCTTATCCAACATGTAGGAATAGAGTCAAATATTTGTTTTCGTTGACTTGAATCTGTAGTCTAAATTCTTTGTAGAGCGTAAATTGTAATTATGATTGTACCGGTAATAAAAGTTAGACCTCCTATCAACCCCGTACAACACAGCCATCTAGCAGGCTAATGTAATACGAAATGTACCCAACATTATATATATTTTCTCTGTTGGTATATTTTGTGTTTTAAATGCACGATTTGCCAATATCCAGATCTGATCATATTGTTCCCAACGTGAACATTACTTTTCACTCTACATTGTCATGTGTGCTAGTGTGTGTTGGGGCCTACAGCCAGCAGCCATGCCCTCAAGCCGTGTTGGAAAGCAGCACTGAGAGGGGAAGTCCATGGCCTCTGATAGGACTTTGCACATGAGTGTGGTTCCACAAATGGTAATCGCACTCCGGTGCCAACAATCCCAAGACACTTTAAAAGTGGCAAAGCTGGCAAAGAAACACGAGTGGTGGCAATATATGGCGGAATCTGTGTTGTACTGTTCCTTGTGGTTTTATTTTTTTTTTTAGTTGGAGAGACAACTCTCTGTCTGCATTAGTATGTGTTTTGGTATCCTTTCATTTCTTTTGTACCGTTCAGCCCCTTTTCCCCATACAGTGTCTGTGTTCCTTAAACAAATGCAGTGTTACATTCCCCTATCCTCCCTGGACATACTATCTGGGGATTTGTAATAGTATTAAACAAAAATAACTTATCGTACTTCTTAATTTATAAAAAATTTATTAATTTATAAAAATCAATATACATTTACCATTGGTCAAAAGTTGAGGAGGAAAATATGAATGTTTATTTTACAGTTAATGACTGTAAAAAAGGGACAAAAAGAAAATATTCAACCCTGGTTTTAAGTGTAGCTTATATTGTATAATTGTAGGTATTACAGGAATGCAGTTAATCTGCAGCTTGTGTCTTTACCACTGAGTCAACAAAACCGGTAGACAACTCTATGCTCAAAGTCTGACTTGGTTATGTTGTTCTGGGTAACATTTTTTTTTGTTTTGTTTTTTTCCCCTCAGAGCAGTGAAATGGAAGTTTCTTGGTGGAACAAACCTGCTGTAACTCATGTACTTGTGGCCCTCTTTGGAATGGGCTCCTGGATATCGGTGAACTCACTGTGGGTGGAATTGCCTGTGGTGGTCAGTGTTCTCCCTGAAGGTAGACATGTTTGGTGCCAGTTCAGCAATGCATGTCAGAATATTTGGTGCCAGTATGGGTCAATATGTACTGAAGTTTGATATGTTTGAAGTTAATACAGAACTGGCTGCAATTTGTTTGTGGGTATAATCTTAATATGTTGCTAATTCTGCATTTAAGATTAAAAAAAACTGAAATACTAAACACAAGTGAAAGTGCTTGTTTAAAACTGACAAAAACGAAACAAAGTATTAAAAAAAAAACTATTTTAGTTTTGTGATTGGAACTGACTGGAAAAACAATTGTATGTACTACAAACCATGTAGTAGTTAAGAAAGCTAACAAATTTTCTTTTCTCATTTTAAAGGCTGGGACCTGCCTGCCTATCTTTCTGTGTTAATAGCCTTTGGAAACCTGGGTCCACTGGGCATGACTCTAACTCACCACTTTGCCCCAGGTTGGGTTAACGAGCGGCTGGTCATACATGTCATCCAGGGCATGGCTGTGGTGGCCTCTGTGTTCCTAGCCCTCTTCTGGAAACAAATCGTTGCTGTGGCCGGGGCACCACACTCCATTCCGTTTCTGTTACTGTCGTTTGTCCTGGCTTTTGTGTGCTGCACCTCTAACGTCACCTTCCTGCCATACATGTTCCGGTACCCCCCGCAGTACATCCGCACATTTTTTGTTGGCCAGGGCCTCAGTGCTCTCTTTCCGTGCATTGTAGCTCTTGGACAGGGTGTGGGGAAGCTTGAATGCCGGAACAGCACAACGGGAAATGGCACCCAACCATACTACTTCAAGGAAAACTTTCCAGCCCAGGACTTCTTCTGGTTCCTGTTTGTCATGCTTGGAATCTCTGGCCTTTCCTTTGTTGCTTTGACAAACAAAAGAACAACTACTGAGCCAGCGGTACAAATTGCCCAAGGCCCTGACTCTCCCCCTGTTAAACAGGCCGGGGAGAACGACCCTTTGCAGAACAGAGGGACTGCACTTTCAGAGAAGCAGATAGAGGTGGTGAAGCCCATCCTGGCTGAAACCTTCTGGACTTCACGTAACATCTACCTGCTTGTGTTGTTGGGAGTCTCAAATGCTCTCACCAATGGGGTTCTGCCCTCAGTTCAGAGTTTTTCCTGTCTGCCCTATGGCACTATGACCTTTCACCTGTCAGTGGTCCTCGGAAACATTGCTAATCCTCTGGCCTGCTTTGTAGCAATGTTTTTCCTCTGCAGGTAAGTTAAAGCTAGATGAGTTGTTTTTCATGAAAAATGGTTTAAGGTTTTTGTTTTTTAATTTGCAATACAATAAATCGGGTGTATGTACACTCAGCAATAGTATTTCCATTCTGATATAAATTTAGTATTGGTATTAAAAATAAATGTAATATTTTTCAAGAATATTCTTTAAATCATAAATTAGATTGAGTTGTTCAACATTCATGACAAGTATGTTTTATTTGTTCATTCACTCAAGACAGGAAGATGTTTTAAAATTTGACTACTTTTATTCCAGGTCTACCGCTGGACTCAGTGCCATGTCAGTCATAGGTGGAGTCTTTGCAGTGTATCTCTTGGTCCTTGCTGCCCTTAGTCCATGCCCCCCACTCCTAGAGAACCTGGGTGGAATAGCTTTGGTGGTAAGTACTGTTTAAATATGAGGAACAACAAAGACGATGATTTAACCATTTTGCAAACATCCAGTCAATTATGTTACACAACTGTCATTTTTGTAAGAATGTAAAATATCAGCTAGGCGCTTGTAGGCTGTCGATTTTCCCCAATCGACACTGAACGTTGGGGCTGTGTAGCCCGTAAAGTGAACCAACAAGCTGGTTGAATTACTTTGGAAGACGCCTCCCCATTTGTGGTTGCAGGAATAATGGTGACAAGAACAAGGTTAATTAGCACAGTTGGTGATTCAAGAATAATTGGCAAGTTATCATGCTCTTGTTATATGGTTCCAACACTGCACGGTATCGCATAGTTTGCTATCTTTGTACCTCCATATCAGCCTTCGCGATACAGCTCTGTTTTAAGAATTCTCTATTAATTACTCAGTTTCTCAGTAGCTTTAATAATTAAGAGGCCTGCTCTTTGTGTTTCTGTGTACTGTGCGATATACTGACGTATGCTGGTTATTTCCCATAGGTGATGTCCTGGATCCTATTTACAGGGCTGTTCTCCTATCTGAAGGTGGTAATTGGGTCCCTGCTACATGAGGCAGGACATTCGGCCTTGCTTTGGTGCGGAGTCTTCATCCAGGCCGGCTCACTTCTCGGGGCGCTTCCTATGTTCCCACTGGTCAGCATCTACAAGGTGTTTCAGAGAGCTAAGGACTGCGTGGACAACTGCGCGTAGTGAAGGCACCTACTGCACTTTTGCACTTAGTTTTCTATATGACGATTTCTATTTTTCTGATATGAAGTTCATTGTTTATCATTTTCCTGTTTTGAAATTATACCTTTCTCAGGAAATAACCACCACCTGGTCTGGTGTTTATTTAGCACACGGTCTGAACTATTGGAGCCAATTAAATTTAAATTAAGCAAAGATGGCATACAATAATGACTATGTAGCCATATCAGTATATTTAAGTATTTTACAAAACACTTAAATTAATGTTAAAATTGTGAGAAAGAACTTTAGGTGGGTTATGAGATTTATTTTGGTTTATGGCTTGTTTCTTGTCATTCTGCTGGTTGGTATACTGTTGACTTATTGACATTTGCTCCTATCTCTGCCATTGAACTTGAACTTTGGAAGAACAACATGATCTAGCCTGGACACCTTCCACTTTACTGTGCAGTTATTCCATTGTGCCTTTTCTTATAAGTGGTTACCAACTGTATTTATTTTTGGATACCTGTACAAACGTGAACCAAGAGCAACCAGAACATTTTAAATTGTCCCTCTAACCTACTTGTCTTCTTATTGTGGGAGCGTCCCTTCAACGTCACTGTTTGCGACTGCCTCCAAGTCTCCAGGTGTTCGCGGGTTGCCAAAAACAACTTCATATAGTTGCTTTATAAAGCTTGATAAGTTGTCTTAACGTTTGGAACTCCATGTCACACTTGGCAATGTACAGCGGGTGAAATAAGTATTGAACACGTCAATTTTTCTCAGTAAATATATTTCCAAAGGTGCTATTGACATTAAATTTTCACCAGATGTTGGTAACAACCCAAGTAA
>JAOYSI010010164.1:0-10508 GCA_025775065.1 Hiodon alosoides
CGTTCTCCTGGCATTCGCCAAACCCAGACTCATCCATCAGACTGCCAGATAGAGAAGCGTGATTCGTCACTCCACACGTTTCCACTGCTCCAGAGTACAGTGTCGGCATACCTTACACCACTCCATCCAACGCTTGGCATTGTGCTTGGTGATGTAAGGCTTGCATACAGCTGATCGACCATGGAAACCCATGCCATGAAGCTCCCAGTGCACAGTTTTTGTGCTGATTTTAATGCCAAAGGAGGTTTGGAAGTTTTTGAGTTAGCAGAGGGTTGGCGACTTTTACAGACAATGCGCCTCAGCACTCGGCGACCCCGCTCTGTAACTTTACGTGGTCTGCCGCTTTGTGGCTGAGTTGCTGTGGTTCCTAAACGCTTCCACTTTGCAATAATACCTCTTAGTTGATTGTGGAATATCTAGGAGGGAAGAAATTTCAAAAACTGACTTGTTGCAATGGTGGCATCCTATTACAGTACCACACTCAAATTCAGTGAGCTCATTAGAATGACCCATTCTTTCATAAATGTTTTTAAAGCAGAATGCATGACTAGGTCCTTGATTTTATACACCTGTGGCATTGGGACTGAATGAAACATCTGAATTCAATGATTAGGAGGTGTGGCCCAATACTTTTGTCCACATTTTCACTAATGTACACTAATCCCAAAAAACCTACAGTGCAAATTGCACTGCAATTGCATGCGAGAAGACCAACATGCAGTACTGTATTTTGTACGGATGAGCATAAAACCTGGAAACAGGCAGGGGTCAAAGATGGCACACAAGAGTGTTTGAGGAAATCCGTGAGTCGTGGTCAAATAGGCAGGCCAAGGGTCGGTGATCAGGTAAACCACACTGAGAGAACAATCCACGAGGCGATGGTTGATGAAGCAGGCAAAGGGTCGATGATCGGGAAACACAAGTCAAAAGGGATCACAAGGGAGACAAGATCGGAAATGAGATAGATAAGACTGAGCATCTGAGGGGTCACTGAGGGGGTTTTTATGCAGTGTAGAGGGAAGCAGGAGACCAGTGGTGGAGATGCTGAACGAATGGGAAAGAGGACAGGACGAACAAGTGCACATAGTGTTGTGGAATGTTAATTGAAAAATAGGACAAGAAGCTGAGGAAGGGTGAAGCAATTAGAACTCAGGGGATGTTGATCTTTGGTAGCAGACTGAGGAAGTATGGGGCATAGATGTGACAGAACCCCAACCCCTCACCCCCATGACCGGCACCTGACACAACAGTGCGGCGGCAGGGGAGCGAGATCCGTTGGGTGATCCCGGTGAAAACCGCTGATCAAGCAGGGCTACAACACATCAGAAGGGACCCAGGGACGCTCCTCTGGGCTATACCCCTCCCACCAGATATCTTATGCTGGTTCTGCAACGGCAGGAGCGTAGAAGGCGGGGGAGCCACCACAGGGGCGTCCGCAGGAGGGGCAGCAGGTCCGGGGCTCGGATAACGACTGGATATCACCGGTTTTAACAGGGAGACATGGAACATTGGCGAGATGCGATATGAGAGAGGTAACTGCAATCGGTTAGCAACCGAGTTAATCCAATGGAGGATTTTGAAGGGACCGATGAATACGAGGGCTGAATTTCCGAGAGGGAGGATGGAGACTGATGTCTCTGGTGGATAGGCAGACCTTCTTTCCAGGTTGGTAGAGGGGAGCCGTGCGTCTCCGCCGTTCTGCCTGGGATTTCTGGCGACGCATGACCTGTTGGAGGCAGACATGTGAAGATTGCCAAACAGCCTCAATACGCCTGAACTACTCGTCAACAGCAGGTATGTGGAATGGATCCCCTGACCCAGGGAATAGAGGAGGTTGATACCCTAGTACACACTGAAATGGTGTGAGACTGGTAGAGGAGCTGGTGAGGGAGTTTTTACCAATAACAGTCTGTTTGAGAAGAGCTGCAATATGAATGCAAGAACCGCCAAATTTCTTGGTTCAACCTGTCCGTCTGTTCATTTAATTGGGGTGATAACCTGAGGCGAAACTGACATTGATGTGACAAAAACCTCAAGGTGAATTGTGGACCCTGAACCGAGACAATGTCTTCTGGTATCCTATAGAGACGGAAAGCGTGGTTGACGAGGAACTTGGGGGTGTCCAGAGCTCTGGGGAGCCCTTTCAAGGGGATGAACCAGTACACTTTCGAAAACCGGTCCTCTGCCACAAGGATGGTTATGAAGCCTTGCGATTTGAGAAGGTCAGTGATGAAGTCCACGGTGATATGGGACCATGGACGTTGCAGAATAGGGAGTTGTTCCAAGATCCCAGCAGGAGGTTGACGAGAGGTTTTTGATTGTGCACACATTGGACATGTAGCAATGTAGAGAGCGACGTCCTGAGCCAGAGCGGTTCACCAGAATGTCCTTTGAAATAGAGAAATAGTTTGTTGGACTCCGGGATGTCCAGAAGCGGGTGAGGAATGGAGCCAGTACAGGAGCTTAGAATGGATAGAACTGGGAACAAAGGTCCGTTGAGCAGGAGGTGGATCTGCGGTCTATATCTGTTGTATCTGAGTCATGACGTCCATTTCGTGGAGATGGGGGCAGTATAGGAGTTGAACTGACGGGACATCTGCCTTGATGTTCTTAGAACTGGATCGGTAGGTGAGGGTGAAAAGAAATCTTGTGAAGAATAAAGCCCATTGTGCTGGTCTCAGGTTGAGCCTGTTGTCTGAGTGGATGTATTCCTAGTTACGATGATCTGTAAGTACAAGGATAGGATGTGTGGCACATTCAAGCCAGTGGTGCCATTCCTCAAATTTCAGTTTGATGGCTAACAGTTCATGGTTACCAATGTCATAGTTTTTCATGGCGGAGGAGAGTTTTCTAGAGAAAAAGGCACAAGGGTAAAGCTTATGTGGTTGGCCGTGACATTGGGACAATACTGCGCCGACTCTAGATTCAGATGCGTCCACCTCTATGACAAAGGGAAGCAAGGGCTCAGGATGATTTAGGAGGGAAGCAGAAGTAAAGAGAGTTTTGAGTCGTGTGAATTCACATATTTCGGCCTTAAAAGTCCATTTTGTAGCAGGCTGTGTAGGACCTGATGGACATATGCTTGGAACACAGAAGGAGCATTGGCCAATTCAAAAGGCATTACTAAGTATTCATAATGTCTGCTGCTGGTTAGAAGCCACTTGTTTTCCACTTGTCGCACTCCCTAACCCGGATCAGGTTGCAGACGCTGCGCAGATCTAACTTCATGAAAAAGTGGGCTCCTCTGACTTGCTCCAGGGCGGCAGGCACCAAAGATAGGGGGTAACAGTACTTGACTGTGATGTCATTCAGACCTCTGTAGTCGATGCAAGGTCGGAGTCCTCCATCCATTTTCTACACGAAGAAGAAGCTTGCAGTAGCGGGTGAAGGATGAATGATACCAAGCTGTAGCGCCTCTTGGATGTATTCTGCCATAGCCTTGGACTCCGGAAGAGAAACGGGGTAGATACGTCTTCTAGGCGGTGAGGTTCCTGGGAGCAGATTGATGGAAAAATCTCCAGGCCGGTGAGGTGATAGTTGGGAAGCTTGTGCTTTGTTGAACACAGCTCTTTGGTAGCAGACTGAGAAAGTGTGGGGGTGTAGATGTGACAACTACAGTGGCCCAAAATTACAAGTCAAAAAAATATTTTAAATAGCCCAGAATACCTCCAAAAGTGAATTTCGACCGTTGAGTGGCTGGAAAAGACGAGGCAAGATGGAATTTTATCACACATTAAAAAGTTTCTCTCCTCCGCCGGTTGACATTCAATAATGTGCTGATGTTTTTTGTTTTTGGGAGGCACAATTTCAGTTGTTACGGGTTATTAATTAAATTAATAAATAATAATTTAAACATGCTCATCTACATAGCTACTAAGAAATATAAAAGTTAACTGTGAACAATAATTAGGTTGATGTAGTTGCAGCTTTTGTGCACTTGAGACAGTAATTCTTATATAAATTGTGATAATTTTCTACCCCATAACACCACTTTTTGTATTTGTATGATTGGATACTCAGACTTTCTCTCAGGCAGCCTGTGTCCGTCTCGCGGACACATGCAAGAGCAGCACGGGCACACCCATCGATACCAGCTAGGAATTGGGCTGATTAATAGCCTTAATTATCGACTTGGGTTTCCCAGTAGGTAGACGGTCTTGGGAGCTGGCAGGAGGAGGGTGCGTAACACACAGCGAAAGGAGATGAAAGAAAAAAAATTGTGAAGAAACGAAATGCCAACGACAACCAAGGGAAAACACGGACAGAAAACCAGGCTCCCATGGCTGCAACCGTGGCATAACCTTATCTTTGTTTGTTAGTTCCTCGGCAAAAACTCCCAGGAGTGAACGCTTGTCTGGACCGGTGAAAATGAAGGAGCAGCGAGCTGCGCTTGAAAGAAAAACCCCCAGAGTGACTTGTGTTTTCTCTATCACAAGCTACACTGCCCTGGTCCACCCATGTGTGTTTTATGTAAACAGCTTCTTGTTTTGTTATGTCCACTCTGCTGACCACTCAACATTGAGCACCATAAAGTACCTGATGGTTGCAAGGCAGAAACACACATTTTCAGAAAGCCCCTAACTGTGAGTGTTTGTGTGTGTGTGTGTGTGTGAGATCCTGGGCCACGACCACTCATGTTTCCATGTGAACACAATTGTAGGTTTGCTAAAGCAAACAATATGATGGTCAGACACTGTCTGAGGGAGAGTTATCTTAGGATGTTTGTACCCATGGCTATCATACACAGGGAATGTTGGCTGGAACACAGCTCTTGGCAATGGTGAAACTTATTCCAATACTGGCCCTCACGTGAAATGGCACCGTCTGGTGGGACAGTTTTGAGCCACATATTTCAGAACACACGGATGCAGATTTAAGACATTGCATTCACCTGCAGAGATGGTACAGACAGCGACAGAATAATGCCCTGATGACTAAACGTCCAGGCTTCCTGTTGGAGCAAAGTACAATTTGATTCCTTACAAAACTCAGAGGAGAATTGAGGCATTTGTGCTTGGGCATGCACCTGCCTGCCCTGTCAATCTCTGTATGCTTCCTTCAACAAGTGGAACATGACTGTAAAACAGCCTGCCAACCACAGACATCGCACCGGGGCAGCCGCAAGCTCCTGGTACTACAAGCCAAACAAGATGAGATAAGAGGATCTGACAACATTGACAACAGGGAAACAAGGCATACAGACTGAGCGATTAAATGGTGTGCAAATACTAAGCAATTTAAGGTAAACTGTTTTTTTGTTTGTTTTTGTTGTTCATAAGAGAGCACAAACTGATAAAAACCAGTTTATAAGCCAACCAAGGGTGTTCCAGTTCATATAAACATAACTGGTCCCTTTAAGGATAATTTGTTTTAAACCATCTGCATGCACTGGATGCTAATTATTAATCTTGTTTCAGGAACACCTAATTAGTTACTGAGATGCAGTAACCAAAAACAAAAAGCAAAGATTTCATTGAGTGGCATTGCCTGCTCAAATGGTTAAGAAAAACAATGAAGAAATGTGCAATATACTGTGGTTTACCTAGGTTGAAATAATTTCATTAACATATGTCTCAATGGGAACACTTAAATCCTCTACAGGACAATAAGGTTCTTTTATAAACATGATATAAGAGGTTTGAAAAATATTCTAAAAGAACACCTATTTTTGAATGTCGGAATGTGCACATTCTGTACACACTGCACATTGCACATTCAGCTCAAGCTTTTTCTGCACCTGCTGAGGACCTTAACCTGACATCGCAGTGGACTAGGAACTGTTAAACCCACATAGAACAGAGCTGACCCACTTGACCCAGAGGCCATGCGGTGAGTGATATCATGTCCCTGGTGACTTTCTGCCTGTGCTAGGAAGAAAAAAACAGGAGCCTGCCAACAACCCCCACTCCCACCCCCCAGCACAGACTCTGGCCTTTGACGTGCTAGACATGAGAGACGGTAGCGGTGGGTGGTGTGGGCCAGGGCGAGATGCAGCCTGCTTTGCTCCAGATACCTGCAATTTTGCGCCAGTCCAAATACTTTCACGTAGAGCCTCAGCACCACGTCTTGGCAGACGTCAGCACTGACGCTAAAAGCTAAAGACATTGCTGTGTGGAGCGACACAAAAGGCTGGAGGGGAGTGCAACGGAGAAACAGGCCTTGACATGATGCAGGAACAGAGACTCAGCATGCTGCCATTGTAAGGAAAGAATTAAGAGTCTATTCCGTGATGGACATGAGCACACATTATGCAAATGCCACACTTCAATACACCTATTTTCAATTATCAATGTTTGTTATGTTTTACCATTTTTGTAAATACAATGATAAACGAGATTATTATAGAAATACAAAAACAAAAATTGGGCTATTGGAACAAGGCAACATATATAGAATAATTACTGATTTCAGAGATGAAAAGCTTGAACAAAAGTATATATTCACATTAAAGCATTAATGCACACACAATCACATGTGTGTTATCTTATCTGGAAATATTTAGCTGGAAAGACTAATACATCTTTTTAAAAACAGTTTTAGTGATAAGTGTTTTAAACAAATAATACTCCCACCTTCACATATGAAAGGTTATGTAAAGTATATGTATAAACTTAAATTTTGCACATAGTGAAAAATCATAATATGATCTTAAAAAAATCTAAGAAGAGGGAAAATGTATCTGAATCAAATTTTTAACCATTTTAAAACCTATTTTTTTCTATGATAGAACTTGAAAAATAAATGTTTTGAATTTACCACATCTGGCACATTGATCTTGTGGGTCCATCAATTATAATTTTGTCAAATATTCTAAACAGAAGTCAATAGTGATGAGATCACGAATGTTCAAAATAAAATCCATGTTTCCATTTCTTCAATGACAAACACAGATAAAGCCACAGTGAGACTTATGGATAGCTTTCAATTTTAAATTCCTTAGTATTATTAAATATTTTGTGGGCACACCAAAGGACATTGTACGCATATGTAAAATCTGTTTTCTTGCTAAAAAGATGATATTGAGGACAACCCCGAGACTGTAAACGGATATCCAATGCCGCGCAGTGTGGCCTTCGAGGTGCTGTATCTCTCCATTGTATGCCAGTTGAGCAACTTATTGAGACTGAAGGCAAAGTCATAACCTTGCAGAGACACTTTATTTAGGGACACAGAGCATAGCTACATGGGCTAGAGCAAAAACAATTGGCTGACCTAATCAAACAGGCCTTTATTACCTCTTGGAATAACTAAGCCATCTCTGATAGCCAGTACAAATCCCTACACACACCAGGTGAGAAACTACAATTGTTTTTTTTCTACTGGAAAAGAGTTGGCTTGTCTGCCTCCAGCTTCAGACAGAGTAGGAATCAAGGATGGACACTACAAAGGGGCCTAACTGTGTCATGACTTCACCGGGTACATTCATTGACAGCATCCTGTGAAAAACTGGCATTTTCTGACATTTCAAAAGAAACACTTTCTATACAAGCATGAATGAACTCCTTATTATACAGCTATTACTCCAGAAAACGCTCAACCGTTGTGGAGGAAAGTTTAGCTGCCAGGAGGTAATCATTTGAAAGCATTACGACATGCGATGAAAACCACCTGCACAAACAGCCCTACAAAGGCAGTACTGTTTTCGCAAGGATTGTTCACTTAATTGTCTTCAGTAGCTTATATCAGATGGTATCACAAAAAACATCACCCTTTTCTAAGCAGAATCACAGTACACAACGTGAACCTGCCTCATTTAAAAAACATAAGTGGTTCATAATTTCTCTAATCTCAAAGGTCCAATTCTTCACAGTCGTAGCATTAAGCATTTATAAAGCCTTCTGTTTAAACTCCAAACTGCCACCAGCAAGTGTGCAGACTACCCAGAATGCCGAATGTGTACAAAGAGACGGTTACATGTTATTCTAAAGGAAAACCAAAAATTCATCGTGATTTATAAACTGGCGCAGAGTTACGCAATATCAAAACATGTGGCTTCCATGCAAAGCAAAGCTCAGCACACAAACCACTTAAGAAACTCAGGCTCCTTCTGTGAAATTCAACTTGCAGTCTTTGCTTTACATTTACTATACTGCCGTCATTTACATTTGCACATATAAATCAACCTTTTCCATGTATTTTTCCACAAATTATGACACCATCCACAATACCATCCACTGTGAAGTTATAGGAGAAAGATCTAGCACAGGAGATTGTATCAATAGATTAGAATGCAATAGAAGAAAATACAATATGGATGGAGGTGTGTTTTGTGCAGAGTTAAGTAGGTTCTATGACCTTCCAATTAATAATTAATTAATTGTTGACTGAGATTCTTAGATGCTCCAAAAATATGGTTCCCGTACTGTATTCTAATCTATTGATACAATCTCCAAAATGTCACTAAAAAAAAAAACAACTTAAAATATTGGGAGTGGCAGTGTAACCAAGTCATTCACATATTCCTGCCCATTTATTGTATCGGTACATGCGAGTAATATAAGCACATCCATCCTGCACTTAAATGCCTCCATTGGCCCCGCACCCAGGTTGTGTGGAAAGATTCTAGGTGTGAGGTGTGGTCCATGTATCAGGCTCAGTAAACCGCTCATTGCCTCCAGCTTAACATACATTGCAGTCACCCTAGTTATCACATCCGGTAAATAAGTTTACACGCATAGTTAAATAATACTTTTAATGAATCATTACAGTTTCAGATTGAATTACTTCCATTTGTTTTTGTTCTTCAATTTTAAACACAATAGGCCAGATGGAATTTTAATGTCGGAGAGCATTTAGTTTTAATAAACGGCAAGTATTCTGGGAAGGAACATCTATGAATAAAAGGAATAGGATTTAACAGTATGGCCTCACATGAACAAAAGACCACACCACTAGGACCAATTCATATTTAATCACTGCTCTCCACTACTAATCCACCTATCATAAAATGTAAAATGTAAAAACTAGAAGATGAATCAGTTATTTTTTCATTGTGGTACATCAGTTTATGATGAATTTGGCCTCTGGGTATAACTAGACAAATCTAATCGACAATCCCCAAATAAAAGTACATACATTGTATATGTTTCCTTGATGTCTTTCACCAAATGAGAAAATAAATAACATTTACTGGGATGGGGAAGGAGAGGGGGTTGTCCACCAGGGTAGTAAAATAATTTTGTAGGCAGGGGAGTGAACTGTAAATATTGACATTCAGTACAGAAAACAGCAGTTGTCCTGTGCCTGTGGGGGATTGTTCATTGCACCCTCCCCCAACTCCAACTGTCTCTCCTGTTCTGTTCCTACCCCAGATTTTAATTAAGACAATGCAATGGTCTTCATTGCACTCTCAAACATCTTGCCTAATGGATGATATTAAGGGCTTTGTGGGACTTTATGAAGCCTTGCAGAAGATCAAGAAAAATATATTATAAATTGACCACTTTGGTCCCTAAAAAGACAAAATTACTTCTGGGAGAGTTCATGTTCGTAGCCTATCATCTTCAGTAAGTATTTCCTGTGCTCACATAACTGAGATGGCAAACAATCCATCAAAAACCCACAGGACTGATTATTTACACAAAGCTTCTGCACCAGGTGGGGAATGTTGCAAACTGGGATCTCTCTTTAACATAATGAGCAATCAGGTCAAAGCTTGAATAAAATGACGTCTTCACAGGCTATGCAGACAGAAATAATCCTGTCCACTTTTTATTTGTTTGTCAAAATACCCAAAATATTAGACATGGTAGCTTCTTTTACTCTATTTTTTATTTTGTTTCAATTCCTATTTATTTGTGTTGCTACAATCATCACAGGTTATTAAAGTCATGAGTAATGAAAAAAACAGGTTCAAATGAGAGTATTTTACAGTGCAGTCTTCTGGCTGCCTTCTGTGCATGCTGTGTGTGTGCGTGCTCACGTCTGGGCAATGTGCACAGCTGAAATTTCCTCTTGGCAGACCAGGGCTGTGTTGAGTGCACCCCAGCAGATGGGGCCAGCTCATTTTTGCAGGGCTGGTCTCTTGTGCTCCTCTGATCGACAGATCATTTTCATAACCACTTTTCTGAGGTTAGAGCCCAGTCTGCTGCAGTCACGCAATCCCCCGCCTGCCGAAGTTTACTATGCTGCTACTACACAAGAGTCTCTTAAAGACAGTGCTTTTTTTTTCCCCCCCCTGCAGTCGGTTGGGTGACATATGAAACTTAAATTATGCTAATGTGGTTCAGGTTTCTTTATTTTCAATACACCCTGCAAAACCAAGATTTAAAGAAAGAGTCCTTCACCCGTTTATACCAGAACCTGAGCGCTATATATAAGTATAAAGTATACTTTATATATTAAAGTATTGAACACATGAAGAAAGGGAGGTGCAAAATGGCATGGGAAGCCAAGACAACAGCTGAAAACTATCAGTAATTAAAAAGCAACCCAGCCCCTTGTCAGTGCAAATTAATATCAGCTGGTTCAGTCCCAACTGATGGCCTACAAAAAGGTCTCATTGCCAA
>JAOYSI010010165.1:0-10508 GCA_025775065.1 Hiodon alosoides
GGATCCATTTCAGTTTCTTTGCAAACTAAATCACAGATATTGCATGTTTTAAAAAACACCAATGGAAAAGCATAACGCCAACCCTGCCTTCTTCCCCCCCCCGGGGAACAGCAACATGCCCTCGTCCGACGGCCGGGGGCCGCCCCCCAACGACCCCTATGGTCGCCCACCTCCGTATGAACGTGGCGATTACGGACCAGCTGGCAGGTAACTCCGTCTCCCCTCTCTTCTCTTGTCATGTGGAAGTTACACTTATCCTTTTCCGTCCCTTCCTGTCTGCGTCTCCCTCAGGATTCATTGTGAAGTATTTAAAGTTACATTTTTTTCATGTTTCAAATCTGAAGTATTAACTCATTGTAGCATTCATTGCCGATCATGGCGTTTTGGGGATGTTACCTTAAAAAATGCGATGTATGTAAAAGACTATAAACTCTAATGAGTAAATGTCTTGATTTTTTTTGTTAACTGAAAGATAAGCGACCACATTTTGATATGTCCTCAGTGTTGGAGCTGGAAGTAAGATCATTGGTCAGTCTTTGGTTATAGTTACCCCGGGACCTTTTCAGCCAATGGCTGTGTGATTTTTCTTGTCCCGTGTTTTGAGCGACGAGAGAGGGGGGTGGCCCTTTCCCTAGCGCCCGCCTCCATGCCGCCACGAGGCCGTGTCTCTGTCCTCTTCCCCAGGGTGCATGGCCATGTTGTGTTTCTCCTGTTTTTCTCCTGATGTAGCTTCTGCTGATTTCATATGGCGTAGCCCTTAGCAACCCCCTTAACGTACCCCTTCTGGCTGCTTTCAGTAACCAGCGGCCCTCGCTAATCTGCGGGTACGACCTAGGACCGCGCGACCCGTGGATAAACGAGGGGGCGGTCAATCTGAAAAATGGCAACCAGCACTTGCGCGATTCAAGCGATTCAGGGTTAGTAGAATCGTGCTGGCGAGAGAGCAGGGCCGTAATGAAAAGCCCAGAGGACTTTGCCCGTTGCGTGAATGCTGCATTGTGATTCGCTGATTCTGCTTCTTGCCTTGTTTGAAATGTAGTGCTAGGTGTTGACCGTGTGCCTTTTTGGGGTGGCAGGTGAGGGAACCGGTGAGCCGGTTTAAAGCGACGATTGTACCAGCTGTGGCTTGTGCGGATGTTTGCCCGCTGGTCTACCCAATCAGCTCTGTCGCCTCTGCCCCGCCCCTCTTCTCTGATTTGTGCGTTCGCTTGATTGAGCTCCCCGGCACGGCGACCCAGTGTTTTGGCCTTCACCAACGTTCCTCCTCTCGCAGGGAGATGGATGCAGCACGTACCCCTCTGAGCGAGGCCGAGTTTGAGGAGATCATGAACCGGAACCGGGCCATCTCCAGCAGCGCCATCTCACGGGCGGTGTCGGACGCCAGCGCAGGTGGGTCTGTGTAACATCAGATCGGGACTCGAACCCGGGCACGTCCTCCAACAAGAGAAAGGATTAGGTTGTTGAGCTAAACTCCTGCAGCAGTTGTCCTCCACGTGCTCGAGCTTTCGCTGGTCTAGGATAGTCCCGTGTCAGTATAACAGCTCGATTTAATCTTAGAGTTACTTCCCCCCCCCCTCCGTCCGCAGCCGACTACGGCAGTGCGATCGAGACGCTGGTGACCGCGATCTCCCTGATCAAGCAGTCCAAGGTTTCCGCTGACGACCGCTGCAAGGTCCTCATCAGCTCCCTGCAGGACTGTCTGCACGGCATCGAGTCCAAGTCCTACGGCTCCGCCTCCAGGTAAAACCCCTCCATTCTGCTTCCGTTCTGCACCTCCTTCCTCAGATCAGTACACTGGGCGGTGCGGTGGGAGGGTGCAGGGTCACTGCTGTTACATTCACACACTGACTTCTGAGACGCGCACCCCACATCAGCAGTAATGCAGAAGGTCACAGTGTGACAATGTGGGAAAGAGGCTGTTTGCTCTGGCTGTCCCTTGAACCTTGGAGGTGCTTTGCAGGCAGATGTTGAGTCGGTGTCGTGTAGAAGAGGCCTCCGGTTCGGGGGTTACCATGGGGACGGGGTTACGGGTTGGGAGTGTGTGCCAGGTGGATGAGGACGTCCCCTACCCCCCCAGAAGACGTGAGAGGTCCAGAGAGCGGGATCACAGCCGCTCCCGGGAGAAGAGCCGTCGGCACAAGTCCCGCAGCCGCGACCGGCACGAGGACTACTACCGCGAGCGTAGCCGGGAGCGCGAGAGGCACCGGGAACGCGACCGCGACCGCGAGAGAGACCGCGACCGCGAGAGGGAGTACCGCCACCGCTAAGGGGAAGGTGCGTATGCCGGCCCTCCTGCGCCTCGTTGCCATGTGATCACGCCCCCTTTCGCCCCGTAGGGAGACGCCCGCTTTTCCTCCGCTGGGGTGCTCAGGTGGGTACGGCCGCCAGGTAAGGACTTCTGGTCACGCCTTCGCTTTTTCTTTTTCTTTTTTGAAATGATTATTGTGGTCTTTAGCGTTGAGCGTTACGGCCTACTTTTTGTTTTTCCAGTGCAATAATGTGTGTGAATGCACGGAGGTCTTTTACTGTTCATTCTGTCGGGATGTTTGACATCGCTTCAGGTTGACTGCTTTACGTCTGGGCTTTTGTTACGGAAAGAACGTGCGGGTGTGTTTGTGACGGGTAGGGGGCGCCAAAGAACAAAGATTTGTCCGAAAATACGTCTATAAAATAT
The DNA here is from genome assembly GCA_025775065.1 of Hiodon alosoides. Classification (NCBI taxonomy): domain Eukaryota; kingdom Metazoa; phylum Chordata; class Actinopteri; order Hiodontiformes; family Hiodontidae; genus Hiodon; species Hiodon alosoides. The sequence goes on from JAOYSI010010165.1 coordinate 2,675, forward strand.
GATTGTTCTCAATCAATCGATCTTACGAGTGAAACGCTGTTTTATACTGTGGCCCGATTTTAATTTATTGTAAATGTCCAGGTACTAACTTTAAACTCACCTCTGGATGTACTCATGAGTGCATAAAACATGTTGTTCATGCAGACATTTTTGATCGCTTTTCCACCGTTATACGGGACCTGTAAGACATTGTAAATAAGGTTCTACCTGAGTGTTGAGTTTGTGTTCTGGTCCCTTGTTACTATTGTTGAAGTGCCCCTTAAGCAAGGTAAAACTCTGCTGTGCTCATTTTTTTGTAGTGTTCAGTGGGAAGGTGAAAGGAGTTGTCTGCCAGTGTTTACCTTGGCCTGCTTACTTCATTCATTACATTTCTATTTAGTCCTGGTGAATTAAACCAAACCAGTGGTTTTGCCATTTCTAGATCCATGGAAATTTTTTGTAGGTTCTGAGTGGTACACAGGGTTTCAAAAAATTTTTTTGTGTGTTTTTCTTTTTTTTCCATTAAGTATCATCAAGCATTTCACAAATGTTTGTTACATTTTATAGGTAACATGGGTCTTTATGGTCTCGGTTCTATTGAGTTATGTTTTTAAATGAGACTACTCGATAGTCTAAGCATCATGGATTGCGGTGTGAAAAACCTTGATTTTAATTGTAATTTAAGTTTTATGACTATGTTGACGTGTAAGTGCATGTCAGGGGTTGGTCAATCCTGGTCCCCCAAGGCTGTCGTCTGCCCGTCTCGTTCCACCTCTTGAGTTTCGCTCTTGAGATCCTTATTTGGAGTGGAGTCTCTCTGGCTTGGCGTTTCCTTCACACGCTTGGAGAATGGAAGCCGCTGCCCTTTAGGACCGCGATTGGCCAACTCTAGTGTACGTTTTGTTTAAGCTCCTCCTCCTGCAGTGTGTAGCGTTGCCAGTGCTTACACTGCCTCTGTTTTGAAAACCACTCCTAGCTTTTGTCAATGAGTCGGCGCGGAGGTTTTGAAGATAAATGTGACATTATTTGTGGGTTAGGTTGTGGCTGTGTTGGTCATACCCTCGGTCCTGTGGAACTTCAGCATTTCTCTGTTCACATTTCCCCTGCTGTCTGAATGACCAGCTAAATGAATCTAAATGAATGAGCTGTGAACAGAAAGGAACAGGCACATCTCCAAACCACATATTTCTCTCTAACACTGCGGTATTGTCAGGATTTAAACCACTTAGTCCGGTTGGCCCGTTCTTATGATGTATTTCAGACTGCCATTCATGGCAGATATCTGTTTGTATTACTGTAATGAATGTGGAACACAGAAAATTTAGCATTGAGGTTAATGGTATTGGGTGAAATAAATATATGGGTATATGTGAACCGCAAAAACGTCCTGCTCTGTTTGCGTTTGTTTTGTTTTTTTGGGGGGGCGTTTTCCACTGTGTATGTGTTGAAATGTCCTGGGAGAGAATTGTATTGCAGTGTCTACAAAGTTAATATTGAATTTCGATCTTCATACATGCATGACCAAAATGGTTAACGTTACTATTTCTCATCAGCTTTTAGCTGCCTGAACTGAGTTGTTTTTTTTGTGTGTTGGAAAACGTGGGAATGTCGTTTGTCTCCTCCTTAAACTGAGGAGGCAGGCCGTTCTTCATGTCTGACCCAAATGTTTTAAAGGAAACGGTATTTCTTTCAGTTAATGCCCTGTACATCATATGTACCCGTTGGCCTTGGTGTTACTCGGTGATCAGTACAGAATGCAACTCGCTAAAATGATTCACTATGACAGAAAATCTTTATTGTATTATTTGTAAGAGTATACCAGAATGGAACTGTAAAAAAAAAAGATTGCACATTGAGGTTATTTTAGTCAGGGTTACGGTCAAGAGTTTGTCTGTAAAAACACCTTTTTTGTAATAGTTTTTGGGTATTTGGGTTGACTGTAATCTGCCAGTCCAAAGGTCCACAATAATATGCCATTCATTCATGTAGCATTCCAGATACATTTGTGATCTGAATAAATTGCCTGGGTTTGGGGTGAGCTGAAGAAATGGGGTGAGCCATTTTTCGGGTTGTCCGTACGTATCTGTAGTCAGCTGTGTCACCCAAGACGTGGTGTTAACTGCACTGAACTTCACCATATGGGAAGGGGGAGACACGCTGGTTTTCCGACAGCTGTACAGGTGCATGACTGTATTTGGAGTTCGGGGTGCGCAGTCTAGTGGACACATTGTTCAGCACTGCTAGCCAATCAGGGAACAGCTCATGTGTTCAGGTGGAAGACGGGGGCATTCTGCTGGTGCCTTCCCTTCTGGTAAACTTAAAAAAAATCTGTCACCCCAGCTTTGCACCAGGTAAAGTACTGCAGTTACATTTCTTCTGCACACCCACAGTATGACGCATCCCGTTTAAAATTGATTAACTGACCGTTGAAGTTATTCACAACAATCGTTTATCAATTTAGGATTAAAAATAAATAATGAATGGCTTTGAAAACTGATTTTCAGTTAAGCACTGCCCCAGTTACATGACTTGTGGTCTTGTAGGATTTGGGCTTTTTTACCTGGTGGTTGAGTTGGTCACTGACTGTTATAGGCTTGTTACAGCCAAAGAGCTGAACGCATTACAGCATTGTGTGAACTTCTTAAACGGGCCTGTCCGTGTGAATGCGGTCGACCCATTTCATAACTGTCGGGTCTCGCCTGTGCGTATGCTGATATCCATAAACTGTCTCCAAGTTTCTTAAACTCGGGAAAGATGTTTCTCTCTGTCTCTCTCTCTCTCTGTCTCTCCCCCTCCCCCACCTTCCTCTGTGGGAAGTGAATGTGTCACTCCCAGTACCAGCACTACTGTAGTCTTTGTCTGTGACTCTCTGCAGTCTTCCTCTTGGCTCTGACCTCTCCCTGTAGCCTCCTTTTGTGGATATTCTTCAGATTGAGGGATTGTAAGTGACCGTCACGGTACCTCAGGTCCAGATGCATTTGCCAAAATTCCAGAGATTTCTCTCCGTCTTGGTTCTGATGGTAAAATTCCATCAAAAACGAATGATTTCCAGAGCATTGTACGCCAGTTTGCGTTTGTTTTTTAATTGTAAAAAAATTGGATTCATTTTGTAAACAGTCACCTTGTAAAATATTTTAATTAACCGAAAGCATCCAAATTTTTTAAAGAAATTGTTTACTTGGCCATGTAATTTTGGTTCTGTCAGCATTTTTTCAATTAATTTTTGTAATTAAGAGATCTGTTACAGTCATGGATGGTATGGAATTGTTTGCTGATAACTGGTGTGTGCGCACACAGGCAGTTCGTAACAGATCTTGTTCCACGTGGGTTGGTGCATCAATGTTTGTGGAGGGAAAATACTTTTTTTTTTTTTTTTTTTTCTATAGGGGTGTGTTCAAGGGCAGTTGCATTGTTTTTACTGTTAGCGTGAGCATAATACATTAAAAATGCATAATCAATGATGATGATGCATTATGGCTAATGCTAACAAAAACTGCGCCTGCAGGTGCTGAAAGGGTTAACTTCAGCTGTTAAAACTGAGGTTTTGCCTCTGCTGTGATGAGTTGCATTTAGCTCCTTTGTGTAATTTAACGTGACCATGAACGGTCTGCCACACATTTTTAAGTCCCTGTTTTTCAGTATTGCTGTGATCTGCAAATTTATCTGGACTTGTGGCATCTGTTGTAATGGGGTGAAGTGGTCCTCAATGAATGTGGGTGCCTAATTGAGTTTGCTCCTTTGTACCTGTGTGCAACCTTATTAAAACAAGGGAGTGTCCCATTTTCACAATTTCTCTCCAGTTCTCACCTCAGAAAGCGCACATATTGTCCTAAGTGTCCTGCCCCCCCCCCCTACCGTCTGTGTGTAGTTAGAGAGAACTGTGTACCTTTTCCGGGCCGCAGAAACCAAACTCCGTCCTCCGTTTTGACACGTTTCAGCTGAAGGAAGAAGGTTGGGACTGCAAGTCGCGCCCGGGGCCACTTCAGGAATGGACTGTCCACGGCCATCGTCTGTCTGCACGTGTGCGGGCGGCTCTCCGGATCTCGGTCTGCACGGCTTTGCAAGGCCGCCGTTATGAATAGCCTACGCTCATGGTAACCGGTGGTTGTTCTTTTTGTTTGTTTTTTGTTTTGTTTTGTTTTTGTGTTATTTTTATTTTTGGTCGTTTATTTCATTGTTTTATTTGATTATTAAAAAAAAACCTGTGTGATTAAAAGTTATCGCTTTGCAAGATGAGAAGTTGCCTGTTCTACATTTGACAGATATGTGTAAATTGTCAATAGAAACGTTTTTATAGAATTTCTTTCCCTCTTCATTGCAGTGTGTTTTCCTTGTTCAGATCATGTCTGTAAACGTCAGTTTTGATTATTAAATATAGATTTAGTCTTGTAATAAACTGTTTACTGGGAATAATCTTGTTCACGTGCGGCACGTGGTTCTTTTGAGTTTCCCCCGAGTCAGCAGGGTTCATGTTGAATGTGTACAGCAGCGGTGAACTGGGATGAGGACAGTTACTATGGTCTGTGTACAAAGTCACATTTCCAAAGGCGGTTTTTACGGAAATATCCCCCAGACATGTTTAATTCTAATCATGTTATTTGTCTTCAGATCACCTTGTAAACAGGGTTGTAAAAAGTCTTACAGCTGGCCAGGCTAAAATAACAAACAAAATATTTTGTGGGGTGTGACCACTTTTAATGTTTTAACGTTGACGGACTTTCGATTTTTAAAATGTATTTTTATTTTTGTAATCTGATGCATTTTTAAGAGAAACGCCTGCCTACTGTTACCCATTTGGTGTCTGTAGGAATGGTTGTTTATGTGGCTTTAATGCAGACCATACCAGAACCCAAATCCAGATACATAAAAGGCTAGGCTATTTTGCAGTAAAGGTGGATTTACACAATGGCCATTTTTTCGGTTTTCTTTCCTACAGCCATCATAAGTGTAATGAGCAGCATGAAGTTAAAATGTATCACTTCCTCATAACCAAGTTTGTCTTTGGCTTAATGAGATGCAGTTTCTCTGAGTATGAAGTAGTGCGTTTTGAACAAGCCTGAACCGTGATGCACTGCAGTTTGTAAATTTCTGGTGGTACTGTGTTAACTGGTAGGCGCTGGCCTATACAACCTCTGTGTTAACGTTTTTTTAAATCTCCTCTGCGGCGGTTCTCCCCAACCCACATTCATGTTGTGACGTTTACTGTCAGCCCTCTGGTTTTACGCTGACTGCACCTGGACTTAACATGCAGTCAGAAGGTGTTAACGTCTCAGTCCGGTGTTACGCAGAGTGTAAGCCCCGTTTCTGTCTTATATTCACGTTGCTTTGATGTCACTGTTTGATTCCTTCAGTCACCCTAAAGAGATGGTACTTTTTATTTTATTTTAATTTTTTTAAATTTTTTTATTTTTTAACATTCTACTAAAATGAAATGCTAAAAGGAATAGTTTCGATTAGCGTGACAGGAAGGGTGTGTAGCAATTCTGTAAACAGGAAAAAAAAAACGATATCTATAGGGACTACTTTGTGATTCTATACAAGTGAAGTTACTTATTTAAAGATGGTATATAATTGGAATTCAATGGAAATGCATGAGAGCACATTTCTTGGTTTCCTGGGGTCACTTTTGAATGCACCGTAGTGCATACGGTGGGCTGTAGCCAACATATTTGACTTGGCTGATTGAGAGGATTTTGCTGTAATTTGCGCATGGTGGCGAGATTAACCTGTGGAAGCTTGGCTCATGAAACCTGTCAAATGTACCCTCATGCTGCCAACCGACATCATGGAAAACACTACCTCCATATTTCTGTGTTTAGGATTTTTATTTTATTTTTATTTATTTTTTAAATAATTTTCTGATCGTTTATATCCTTTACCGTAACTGTGGGCAGATTTTTTTTTTTAAAGTCTTCACTCCATGTTTGTTTCTGTGTTTAGGAAATAATATAACCAAGTATGCTATAAACGTCAACCTCGTTCATCAAATGGCCCAAAATTTAGGCAAATTTGCTTTGTTTCTTAGTCATGGTCAGGGTTATCCGTATACCTGGGAATACATTTAGACCTGTCGCTGCCTAACATTGCGATCTGTTTTTATAATGATTGTCCATAATAAAATGCATATTGCTAGGTTTCAGGAGTATTTTCCAAAAGCTGCTTAGTTTCTACCAATAACTAGACTGCATGATCCACTCAGAGTGCAAAGGACTCATGTAGTCTAGGAATATAATTGATTTGGTTGTTTTGTATGCGATGGTTATTGTAAAGGCCCTTTGTGGGAGGGGGACCTAGAGAACATAACATTTACGGTTATGTGTCATACAGTCATGTGATGGGAGATTGTAGCCATTCTGATTTAAAACAATTTTTTTTCCTTCATTTTGTGAATGTTTAAACGATCACCTTTCCAATAAGCCTGAGAACATAAATGTTTTATTTTTTTATAAAAACATCATGATCAGATGAACACAAAATGGTTGTTGAGAGTGAAATATTAACAATGGAAAAAGCAAGTTTCTGATGATGTGGTGTCATGCCCCCTAACGGCTTGTTGAAACGTGGAGGTGAAATTCCTGTATCCAGGTACGGTGGCTTTCTCTGCTATTACGAGGTAAGTAGTTCTCCGAGTTCTCACAGACCGTGTTTGACCGTGCGGTGTAGGCTTTCTGGGCCTTGTTCACTGTGATTTTCTAAAGGTAAAGTTTTGAGCGATTCTGTTAACACTTAACGTTTACACTACATATATTTAGCCTGTTACAACAGTCATGTGTAGACTCTTAGGATCTGCAGTTGGTGGATTCGCATATCTGTCTGTGTCAGACATAGTTATCAAAGCTGTTTAAACTACCATCTGGATTTAATTGTTTTGTCTTCTGTCTTTACATTGGTAGGGGCCATAAGCAGACTTGTTTTATACTTTGTTTCAAAGTGAAATAAATATTTTGATTATCTAAACATAGAGCCCAGTATTGATTACCTTTGCAATAGAATACATCCAGTTTCTGAGGACTTAAATTTGTAAAAACATACTTTTTCAGTCCTACCATAAATATTTTAACTGCTAACCTTTTACGACTACCCGATGGATGTGTCTAAACGTGGTGGTGGTGGTAGTAGTAGTAAATTTAATTGCGAAATTGTGTAGAATTTGTATGCTGCCTATGGGGCGTGTCCTCCTCCCCTCCCCTCCTTTTTTTTCAGAAATCGAGTTGCTTTGGATTTGTCTGGATTCTACCTAATGTGCCTTTTTGCTAATAAAATTATTTTAAACAGTTGGTGTATGGTAGATTTTATTTTAGAAAAAATGTTTGATTAGCATTCAAATGTTCACTACGGGTTTTTTTAAACCATTTTTAAAAGTCAACCGATAATGTAAATGTACGGCAGTATTATTTTTAATAAGCATTATTAATAAGCATTAATAAGTTTGTGCCGTTCCGTAACTTAAAAATATCAAAACCTGGACGGGTGTAAGACTAAATCTAAACATTTAAAACTTGGGATATTTTTCATGTAAACTTGGTACATTTTTAATGTATAGGTAGTTTAAGTAAAAACATAGTGCGAGTATTTTAGGATCTATAACCAGGTTTTACGTATATAGTGTGTGAGTGCGTGCTAAAGTTTATCTACGGCAAATGGGTTTAGGAACCATAGACATAGGGTTTGTATCACACCGGATTAATTTTATTTCGGACTCTCCGTTTTAGAACGGTCAGTTCTAAATACACACACTTACAATGGGGCAGTTGCGTAGAATAGACATGGTTTTGAGTAATTAAATGGCAAATGTTTTGATTGGTTTTCAAACCATCAGTATAAAATTCCTGATATACGGTGATAACGAAATCTG
>JAOYSI010010166.1:0-10507 GCA_025775065.1 Hiodon alosoides
CATTCTGCCCGTCGCTCTGTGTTTAGTATCAGGGGGCATTCCGCCATTCGCTCTGTGTTTAGTTTCAGGGGGCATTCTGCCCTTCGCTCTGTGTTTAGTTTCAGGGGACATCTGCCCGTCACTCAGTGTTTAGTTTCAGGGGGCATTCCGCCCTTCGCTCTGTGTTTAGTTTCAGGGGGCATTCCGCCCCGCACGCTGTGTTTAGTTTCAGGGGGCATCTGCCCGTCGCTCTGTGTTTAGTTTCAGGGGGCATTCCGCCCTTCGCTCTGTGTTTAGTTTCAGGGGGCATTCCGCCCTTCGCTCTGTGTTTAGTTTCAGGGGGCATTCCGCCCTTCACTCTGTGTTTAGTTTCAGAGGGCATACCCCCTTTGCTCTATGTTTCCATTCAGGGGGCATTCCAAGGTGGTTTGATTCCCCCCGCCTCCCTCCCAGATATGACACTGCTGTCTGTCTCCTGCTGAGGTGCAATGTAAAGCCCCGGAGGGCATTATCTGAAGTGTTTACTTAGTAGTACTGTGATGGTGTCGCTCAAGCACTCTCTACACCAACGCACCCACAGCACACTCATCCTGATGGCCACAGGAATCCTGAAAGCACACTGCAGTGGTAGAAGAGAAAAGAGTTAGGATCAGTTAAGGACTTGCTTTGTGTTTACAGGGTTGGATGAAAAGGCCCCGTTTCGAGCTTTTTGTTTGAGCTGTTTTACGGCGAGAGCTTGTGTTCTCTGCACCCTGCGATAATAAAGGGTTTAACTGTGAATTCTGCCACTGGAAAATCTACAGGAATCGGAAAACCTGAAGTTGGTTGTTATGGCGATAGATGGAGGAACTCGCAGCGGCTGTCAGTTTGACAAAGGTGCCTTGAGATGGAAGGTGCGCATTTAAGCACACACAGGCCCAACGCAGAGCCTCTATTCTATCTGTGCCGTTTCCATTAACAACACTCGAGACAGTGCATACATAGGCCCAACGCAGAGCCTCTATTCTATCTGTGCCGTTTCCATTAAAAACACTCGAGACAGTGCATACATAGGCCCAACGCAGAGCCTCTATTCTATCTGTGCCACACATGGGCATACTCCACCCACACACTCGCTCAGGCAGACACACACATGGGCATACTCCACCCACACACTCACTCAGGCAGACACACACATGGGCATACTCCACCCACACACTCACTCAGGCAGACACACACATGGGCATACTCCAACCACACGCACACTGTGATCCACTATCATACCTTTCATTAACACCCCAGCTAGTTTCAACAATATACTAACCACTGAGCTTCAGTTTGAGTATGAGATTTACAGAGGCGAGGAAAAAGAAAAATACAAGGACGTCAGGGATTCATCCTGAATAGACAAATTAGTTTTCATTTTGACAGTTTTTGGTCCTCGTCCAGGTGCCAAAAGGGTAGGGTGAATAAAGCAGAGCCAAATGACTCACTGTAGCGGCAGTCACAGGTCTCCTAAACAGGATACTGAACATCCCCCTCGAGCTGCCAGGCACCAGTGCTAAATCTGCAGACCCGCATAACGAGCCGCAGACCGGCATAACGAGCCGCAGACCTGCATAACGAGACGCAGACCGGCATAACGAGACGCAGACCGGCATAACGAGACGCAGACCGGCATAACGAGACGCAGACCTGCATAACGAGCCGCAGACCGGCATAACGAGTCGCAGACCGGCATAGCGAGCCGTAGACCGGCATAGCGAGCCGCAGACCTGCATAGCGAGCCGCAGACCTGCATAACGAGACGCAGACCGGCATAACGAGCCGCAGACCGGCATAACGAGCCGCAGACCGGCATAACGAGCCGCAGACCGGCATAACGAGACGCAGACCTGCAGAACGAGCCGCAGACCTGCATAACGAGCCGCAGACCGGCATAACGAGCCGCAGACCGTCATAAGGAGATGCAGACCAGTATAACGAGCCGCAGCCCGGCATAACGAGCCGCAGACCTGCATAACGAGACGCAGACCGGCATAACGAGACGCAGACCGGCATAACAAGCCGCAGACCGGCATAACGAGCCGCAGACCGTCGTAAGGAGATGCAGACCGGTATAACGAGCCGCAGACCTGCATAACGAGATGCAGACCAGTATAACGAGATGCAGACCAGTATAGCGAGCCGCAGTAGCGTATAAAGAGCTGCAGACCAGTTAATAAGACACCACACACACCCCCACACACACACACACATCTCCTTGGATTGCAATTTAGCCAAAAGTGGCCCAGAGCGGTTGAGTGGCGTAAGAGTTATTGAGATCTTAACTCCTGTATGAGAGAGTGATTAATCACTTCATCTTTTGTTTTGGTGCTTGATATCGAAGCAGCTACTTTACTACCCAAGTGCTGCTATTTCGGGTTTAAATGCGTTTCATTTCTCCTTTTGTGTTGTTATCTATTTAAGCCTTGGGGCACATAAACAGAGTACTTTAACCAAGACGAAGCTGTGGGCGGGGCCTGGTTTAAAACACGTCTCCCAGTCATTAACCAAGATGAAGCTGAGGGCGGGGCCTGGTTTAAAACACGTCTCCCAGTCATTAACCAAGATGAAGCTGTGGGCGGGGCCTGGTTTAAAACACGTCTCCCAGTCATTAACCAAGATGAAGCTGTGGGCGGGGCCTGGTTTAAAACACGTCTCCCAGTCATTAACCAAGATGAAGCGGTGGGCGGGGCCTGGTTTAAAACACGTCTCCCAGTCATTAACCAAGATGACAGATATTGGTCCCACAGAGGTCTGTCTCAGACACACACACCTACATACTGCCTCCCGCCCCTCGCTCTGAATGAATTAGTACTGGGGTGGATAGTGATCCACTGGGCCCCCCACCGATCGGGTGTAAAAAACAGTCATTAAATACTGTAGGCATGTGCCAATGTCCGCACAAGGAAGTTAACATAACCATGGACCATATTGCCCCTCATCCAATGAAAAGGAGTTCACTTGATGGCGAGGGGTTGTTGTACAGTCTGCTCTGCATACGGCCCAAACGTAGCGCCATGTCAGCTCAGCTCCAGCCCTGGGGGAGAGGGGGATTGAGGTTTGGGGACAGTCTTCCTGGCCTGGAACACCTCCTGCTCTGGTTTCAGGCATCTCAACAACGCTACCCAAAACGGGTAACGTTTAATGGGCGTTTTGTGAAGTTTAACCGGGTTTAAATTATAAACAAGGATTGTTTGCCCTATTTCCATGTTCATTCTAAGGTACAGAGTTAAAAGTGCTGCAAAATGTTGTGTTCAGTTTAAAGCGTTGTACACTATTTAGCTTTAAGAACAAGTTCTATTTCTCCAAATACAGTCACAGCCCAAGGGCATTCTCATGGAAATGCAGTTCAGTAATTGACTTCTATATATTATATATATATATTTGCCATCTATGTGTAAACTGCAGCACCAACACCAATTAGAAAACTTTTTGAGTGAATTTCTGCTAATTGAAAAATGTAATTTGATACAAGCTTTCTTCAGATAAATTTGAATTATAGAATAATGAAACAGCTGCTTCCAGGTTTGCGTACAAACAGCCCTGTTGCTCCATAGGAAATGAACAGGGGCCAATATTTCTTTGTATCCAAGGAAGTCGTTGCTATGCCTGTTGCTAGGCAGGTGACAAAAGCAGTTGATCAGAGTATTGCAGCGTTCACAGCTCGATGTTCTAAGGTTGAAGGTGTCTCCACCAGGATTTCTTCAGGGTTAACGAGTGATTACGGGCCGAAGAAAGCAAAACAACTCAGGAGCAAAGAAAACCCTACTGGAGTCTGGTCGAGTTGCACCTTTTTTCCTGCTCAAGCCATGAACTGTCACTGTTCCATCAGCTCAGTGTTTCACTGGTGCCTGGTACCAGGTCAGTAGGAGAGATCTCCCCCCAACCCCCCCCCTCAGGGAGGTGACCTCCATGCAGGTGCGGGGATCATGGCCGAGAGCGCCCATGGCTGAGAGAACGAGCAGGAATCCAGCAGCCATCGAAAGCCTGGTAGAGTTCTGACATTTGTCACTCCCCTGTTGTTTTTGACTTGTGGTTTGGGCCGAGCGAACCCCGCACTAAAACAACGATGGATCGGGCGACACACTTTGCGTCTTGTTTCTTCCAGTGGGCCCCTTTCCAGACCCACAGCTGTGCTCAGCCATGACTCAGTGGTAAGCAACGCCACAGAGGAAGGAGCATCCTCTCTCCGGGGCCCCCAGGACGGCTATTCCCCACGGGGCTGGACGTGCAATAGAGCAGGTGGTCTGGAGCTTATGCAGGCCTGAGTCTGGGGACACTAGACCGACTGTGGCGCTTTGAACATCATGCCACCCGTCTGCCTCTATTCTATTATTGAAGACTCCAGCGCTTCCAGCAAGAAACAGCATCACAAAACACACCAGCTTTTCCCAACCTCCAGGGCTGAAATATCCGAGTTGGACTCCAGGCTTCCTGAGATGACATCTATCTTTCTGTATAATGTACTCCGCCAGACGTCATTTTGGAAAGCTTGACATAAAGCTTGACCTGAAAGTCTTCATTTATTTATTTATTTATCTATTCAGTTTAGCTAAAAAACCTCAGCAGGTAAGGTGATATCAAGAAAAGAATGTAGTAACCCATAATGTTTATTGTTAAACATTTCTAACTAAGATGCCCTGTTTGCCACTGGAAACTCAACAGTGGGACAAGTAACTGCTATAAGGAAACACTGCCATCCACTGGTGGAAGTGAGGAAGTAGAGATTTTAAATACGCTTCAGGCCTTTTTTCGACTGAGATAACTTCCCGTTCCCAAAAAACAATCTTCAAAGCCAGCCTAAGTCACAAAGCACGGTAATCTTTTTTAGGATAAAATCATGTGAGAAATATGCGGAGAGAGAAGTGTTACTGGAAGCCAACGGACGTAAAGTCTTTGCTGCAACATCTGACAATGAATTAATTATAATAACAGAAAATAATAATGAAGGGATTATACAGAACAAGCCATGGAGAACCTAAATGATGGTGGTGATAGTGCCTCTGGGAAAACTACTCCACTTTTCAAAAGCATACGGTCTCTTTAACTGGGCACATCGAGCCGATTCTTTTGTTTCGCCCACACAGTTACAATCATTTCAAATAACGTCTGTTGTTCAATTAAATGTTGTGGCTTCTGTCTATCGGTGGCTTGTGATTACAATTCAGTTGCTTAGGAGACGCTTTCATCCAAAGCTAACATAAGTACCAAATTCTACATGCATCCACCTATACACCTGGATTTGTACTAAAGAAATTCAGTATCTTGCACAAGAAAAGCTGGGGTGACCCTTAACCACTACACCACCAGCGCCTTTACGCTTTCTGGGTGTTTCTTGGGGTAAAGAGAGGCTTTGCTTAGGGGCGTTGAAAGTCTCACTGCGCTTCCACCTGCACATGGTTTCACACTGTGTCACACTGCGTCTCAGGGGGCGCTCAATACCGCCAAGAGGGGCGTCGGCGGGGAACCCGGCCCATAATGCACAACACAAAGAAACAAATCCAGGCTGCAGGCTGCTTCGCTAACCACTGACAACGGGTACTTTCATTTCTCGCTAGCTGTGTGAGAGACAATGTTGTTTATCATGGTTTTGTGAGCTTTCAACAATCCAATGCCATCATTGTTTATTATGGCTTTGTAAGCAATTGGGCCCACTAGGCAGTCACTACGAAAGCAGCAGAAGAAATACAGTGAAAAACACATAGTTGAAAGGAAACTAGTCCTGGTGCAGGACGTTTTCCTGGGGATTTATTGTGTCAGGTTCAGAGTCAGCTGCAGGTCTGCCTCACCACAATCCCGCCTGCTCTTTTTGTTCATTACAACGACACTCACCTGGGGCAACCCACGTTGCCTACACTTGGTTTTCCCATTGCAACATGACAAGAACAAAACCATTCACGTCCCCAAAAGCCCACCCCCAGCAGCTCGGAGCCATAGAGGTTACCTTGGCGGTGCGGTCCATAGAGGCGGTCAGGAGTAGATGGCTGAGATGAGGCACTGGGCACCACTGGGCCGCGTTGACGGGACCCTGGTGGGCCTGGATGCGTAGCCGCACCCGCCGGGGCAATTCCACCCCGGCACTCATCCGGCCCAGGTACGGGCGCACACTTTCAGACACCTCAGTGAGCAGCCTGCAGCCGGCGGGCTGGTCTGTGACACGGCGCCCCTGTGAAGCAACCTCCACAGCTCCCTGCTCTTCCTCACGCGGAGCCATCCTCAGCCTCTTGGGAACGTAAGGCCGGAGGCCGGCCGCGGAACCATGAGCTGGCTTCTTCGGAGCGTCCTCCACCGTTCCTTGCTCTTCCTTGTACGGAGCCATCCTCAGCCTCTTGGGAACGTAAGGCCGGAGGCCGGCCGCGGAACCATGAGCGGGCCCAGAGTTCTGCTCCGGCGCCACAAGAGGTACGCCCGCCACAGGGGCTCTGCACCACGCCACTCTGTCCAGGCCGCCATCTTTGGGGCTGACCATTACCTGGTGTGGACTGCTAAAACTCAATCTGAATGGTTCCCGCGCTCCTTGGGGGTTTTGTACTACAAAGTCACTCGTAAGATTTGAATGGCCAGCCCCTTCCTGCTTCGTTGGGTCATCCTCAGGATCAGAATCCTCATAGGCCACCAAAGATGTCATTGTCCTCAGACAGTGCCTGAATTATAAAACATGCAAGAAACTGCAGATAAGACAAAATTGTGGGGGAATAGCAAGACAATCACGTGTCACACAGAATAAAAAGCTAAATGGATAACACAAATATTGGGCCCGTTCAGCGGCCACGGCTAGGTAATTATTTAAATCAATATTATCGATGACTGCGTCATCGCTTTAAAACTGATTTTACTACATCGCCAAGGTAATCTTTTTTGTTATGTTAATCGATTTAACATGTTGACTCTTGATTCCTTAGAACTGCTAATTGTACCTGATGTATTATGTCAACGGTCGAAAGCTTTTTGATAAAGTATCGTGGAATTCGATATCGTTAATCGAAACACCCGAAAGGAACACAAGAATGTCATCTGCTGAGGGTTTTAAGAACCTGCGTGGCATTACTTTTTATTTTATTCATGTTTATTCGTCTTCAGCCCCTTCAGAAAGACGAAATGAAAACGCCTGGATTCGACACACTTATTCACGTAGAAGTGAACGACTTAACTAATAGCCTGCTATCTTTGTCGGGGGGAAAAAACACCTTAGTGTATTCATGAAAGAGGGTTATCAATAGAGGGTAAACCAGATAATAACGTGAACATGAACAATTAAGATTAATTAAATCTAGTTAATTACATATATCGCACTATATATTTTTTTTTTACAATTAGAACAACGATATAATTTAACAACACACAATCAAACGGCATATTAATAATTTCACGCCAATTTAGTCAAACATGTAATTCAGACATGCCATATTTAACAGCCAGTTCGGAATATATTTATGTTGAAACTAGCTTAGTCTGCCACCTAGCAATACCTGAATGAGCAGTTCTCATTTGCAAATTCGTCTCTAAACGCTCCGTGCACTTTTTATTTATATTTTTCCTGGTCCGCTAGATTAATGTGTCCTACGGAAAACAGGTCAGCCACCCAGTGGGGTAAAAAAAAAAGTGTTTTAATTATATATATTTATTTATGTATTTATTTTCGGATTCGATGTGTACAAATTCAAGTATGTTCGGAACACATTCGAAATGCATTTATTGTAATGCAATGTGGGCACGATCGTCTATAAAATTTATGTAAGAACTATTTAGAGAGAAGTTTTGTTTCTCTGAAGACTGTTTTATTCGGTGCACACGGCTTGAGATGATGCAAGTTGAATGACAGTCTGTGGATCTATAATAGAGGTTGGTCGCTTATTTTATCATGACATTTAAGAAATTCGTTAGTGGTTAAATGTATTAATTATTCGTTATGGTTTATAGAGACCAAATGTTTGCTGATACGGCATGACTGATGGTGTAGCTAGCGTGATTGGTGCGATATTATGCCGTTTTCGGCTGGACTTGAGCAGCATATGGCAGAGGTGTCAGCCAGGTTTCCGTTTTGCAAGCAAGCTTTAATTGAAAATACGAAAACGTTTCATCACTTGAACTGATGTCATATAGCGAGCTAGAAGAAACTATCAACGGTTAACGCTACATCTGTGGTGATCTTGTCTTCAAATGTATGCTATGTAATGGTCTAGGTAGCGGCTGTAACCGAGTGACCCGTTACAATGAACAGCAACACCCGTGCCACCATTTAGACTTCACTATGTGGAAAAATTAAAATCCCTCGCTGATTATCGTTGATTGGTTGTCTTTATTCTTGTTCAGAGTGACTTACAACCAATGCCGTTTCAGAAATGTGCAACACGTGAGCCCGTAGCGGAGCCTTGCTAGGAGTAGCTCCCGTGATGGTGTGGGCCGGATGGTTGGTGCTACAACAAGGGGTTGTGGTAGCCTTCTGTTGACGGCACTGGGCAACATGTGGTTTTAATTTTTCAAATTGACTTTAGTGCTGTAAAGTTGGTTCTTTATGCCGTTTGTCTTGGTTAGTGTTGAAGATGATGGACTGTCAGTCAGACGGGCCGCGGAGCCCGATGGAACTATACGAGAAGCTGTCGGCACAGGCAGACCACGTTAGGACCCTGAAATCTGAAAAGGCACCTAAGGTAAGATGTGCCATCATACAAACGATCTCTTCCGGTTTGTCCAACTTAACCTCAGCAGCAAAATAAAATGAGTAGTGTTTACAGATTCTCTTCTCTTGTTTTTTTTTTTTTTTTTAAGTTTCGGAATAACCAGTTTAACCAGACCTATTCGTAAAGGGTGTCTCTCTTGTTTGTATAAGAAGGAACATTTTACCCTTATTTAACATATTTGGTTGGACCTTAACATTAAAAAGGTGGACCTAGCCTTATTTAACATATTTGGTTGGACCATAACATTAAAAAGGTGGACCTAGTCGTTGTCAACATCTCCTTGGCAGTTTCCTAACTTTAACTTTAACATTAATGTGTCCTAAACTAATTTGTCTTCATGTTGCTAGGCAGACATTGGGGCCGCAGTGCAGCTGCTGCTAAAACTGAAGGCGGACTTTAAGACGGTAACGGGTCAGGACTACAAGGCCGGATGTCCGCCTAGCGACAGCTCCGCACCGCAGGACAACGGGCTCTCGGCCAGTGAAGGGGACGACCTGGTAGACCCCTGGAACGTCTCCACCTCCAACGCTAAAGGAGTGGATTATGACAAGCTGATTGGTGAGGAACGACTGACGGGGGCGATTCACAAGTCCGTGTCAGTTTACCCTTATTGGCACACAAGCATTGTCTTGGCTTGGAGGTTGCAACCTCTACTGAGGCTTTCCAGTGGAGTTCCCGTTTTGTTGCAGTGTGTCTGTGTAACGGACAGCCTGGTAATACAGGTCATGATGATTTAGTGGACCAACCAGTGCAATCGAAAGCACTTTCATATAGGCCAGATTAGCAGTGGTCGCGTTTAAGAGTGTGTGGGTTTTTTTTCAGTGCGCTTTGGAAGCAGTAAGGTCGAGCAGGAACTGGTGGACCGGATAGAGAGAGTGACAGGACAGAAACCTCACCGCTTCCTGCGACGCGGGATCTTCTTCTCACACAGGTCAGGCCTCCTCCTCCCTCCAGTCCCCTCCTCCTCCCTCCAGTCCCCTCCTCCTCCCTACAGTCCCCTCCTCCTCCCTACAGTCCCCACCTCCTCCCTACAGTCTGCCTGACCCCTCCTCCTCCCTCCAGTCCCCTCCTCCTCCCTACAGTCTGCCTGACCCCTCCAGTCCCCCCCTCCTCCCTACAGTCTGCCTGACCCCTCCTCCTCCCTACAGTCTGCCCGACCCTTATGCTGGGTTAATGTGTAGTGGAATGCTGTTGCTGGAACTGCAACAAAACCACAGTGGATTCCCAATTCCAATAAACAGGAATTGGGTGAAGGCGGAACTACCTTGGGCCAGGGAGGTAATCACGATGGTTTCCTTGAGATATGTATTAGCAAAAGGGCCCATCGTGACCCAGTAGGGTAAAAGCCATGACCAATAGATAGTAGTGAAACACTGTGGCGACACCATGGGCACCTCCCATTAGAGGAAGGGCAGGTCTATTTAAATTGTACAAAAAAGGCTGACCCCTCCAGTTCTCTCCTCCTTGGTACAGTCTGCCTGACTCCTCCAGTCCCTTCATCCTCCCGACAGTTTCACAATTCTCTTTGAAGAGAAGCCACACACAAGCACCTCAGTGTCTCTAGGGGTAGCCGTGTGAATTTTTTTCCGGTTCAGACGTTTGTTTCAGCACAAACCTGTCCTCTGTTGACTGTTAGTAATCCCTCTCCTCCTTTGGGTCCACGTTGGTTTATCACCTACAGGAAATGTTAGCTTATCAACCAAAGGAAGCTTCGGTGTCTCATGGGGGGGGGGGGGGGGGGAAACCCAAATTTTGGGCAAAAGTTTTCAGCATTTTTTTCCAAATGCCCGGCGGTTGCAGGGAAAAGCCCGTAGCTGGCAGTG
>JAOYSI010010167.1:0-10507 GCA_025775065.1 Hiodon alosoides
ACCGAGTCCACTTTGTCGGTGACTAGAGAAACAGCAACACAGATTAATAGTACCGAGTCCACCTTGTCGGTGACTAGAGAAGTGCGAGACGAGGCCTGCAGCACGCCAAGCACCGTTCTCTCCGCTTTACCACCACAGAGGTGGATTAGCATGAAAATGATTTCTTACCAAGACACCCGTTATCTTTCAGCTCGCGAACATTTGTTTCTGAAACTAATTGTACGTGCAGAACACGCACCGCACTTGTGCCAACGCTCTAGGGACGCTGCCCACACCAGTTTTTAAGATTGCATAAAAAAATTTTTTTTATATTTAAATAAACAAACAAAAAATAATTTCTACGGAACCTTTTTTTCTAATGTCTTTGTTAATTCCTTTGTTTGATCTCACAGCATAGACACCCTTCACAAGAACCAAGCGTGTGCTTTCTGGGATGACCTAGCTAAGGGTCAGTCTCGGCAGGAGAAGGGTCCAGTCACCCGTCAGCGGGATTTACAGGCCAATAAATGAGCGATGGCTGACGGAATCCCAGAGCCCCTAAACTCGGCCCTTGCGTGCTGGCGACCCGTAGAAAGGCGTACGGAGTGACCTGCTCTGCTCCCCCACGTCCTCATAACCCCCGTTTTCCCACTCATCTCACGCTCCCCCCTGATGAAGACACTAATAAGCACTGCGGCCTGACAAGAGATGCCTCCGTCTGCGTTGACGTTTATTGACAGGGACAATTAACACTCAGGCTCCTACGTACTCAAACACTTCCCATGGTGTGCCGCTCTGAATTGACGTGGATTGCGCAATGTTCCTGTTCCACAAAGCATTTGGCTGCTGCTGTACATTTAATCTTAAATGAATCAGGAGACATGCACACGGACACACGTATGCCAGGTGCCAGCCAATACAAATGAATGAATGTAATATGACACCTCCATGCGGTAAATATTTAATGCTGGCAGGAAAAAGAAAAGGGAAAAGGGGGCTTTCAATATTACAATGACAGCAATAATCTGCAAGGGAATAATCATGAAGGCTGCAGCATATTTTTCCATATCAATTCCACTGTTCAGGCTGGGCCACGGTATACGCTGTGCACATTAGCATCAACAACAGCTGATGCAGCGGCATCCCTGCCTAAAGTCTGTGTCCCAGCCGCCCTTACCCGTGTCTTGGCTACCCGGCCTGTGTCCCATCCGCCCACACCTGTGTCCCATCCGCCCATGTCTGTGCCCCATCCGCCCATGTCTGTGCCCCATCCGCCCACACCTGTGCCCCATCCGCCCACACCTGTGCCCCAGTCGTCCTGCCTGTGTCCCATCCGCCCACGCCTGTGCCCCGACCACCCACGCCTGTGCCCCAACCACCCACGCCTGTGTCCTAGAAACTTATGTAACAGCCTGCCCTGCGTCGGCTCAGACCAGCCTACCATCTTAACTCGTCTTGTCTTGTCTGGGAGGGAGCCCGGGCGGTCAGGCAGAGGGGGAAACACAGAGACGACCCAGAGCCAGTTAATGTGCATGACTAATATTCTTAATGCAATTAAGACAATCCCACGGTGTACACTTTGTTACATTGTCTGCTTATTAATCACTCATTAAATGAATAATTGCCCTGCTACATCCTGTGTTTGTGCTGAGTAAAGAAACTTCTACAACCTTAGCTAGAAAGGGGAGGGGGGTGGAGTTGAAAAAGGGGGGAAAAAATTACTCTTCTTTTAACACAATAGCAACATCTATTGTAGTAAACTACAGAACGAAAAACAACAACATTTTTTAGGCTGCGATTATGTGATTTTGTCCCATCTGACACAATTTACACAAAACAATGTCGCTTTGAAGACATTTCTCTTCTCATAAAGAAGTCATGAAGACATTTCTCTTCTCTGCGACGCTTCTCATAAAATCTGACCGGTCACTTCAAGCTAAATGTAGTGGAAAAAACAGGCGTTGCTTCCTCCACCCTGGCAATTCAGAGGCATCTGCCAGTCTGGCAGTGTGGCCATGCCCGTTTGATCACCACTGTGGCATAACGGGAATTCCACCGCTGGCGGGTTACCGCGGAGTCAGGGTAAGAGATAAGAGATCTCCTGACAGGCTCCTGGGCATTTTAAGTCTGGATCATATGATTACACGGTACACCATGTGACTTTCATCACATTCGACACCAGGTCATTTCTCAAGTCTTTAATGCACTTTTTGCCAAACAATTATTCTGATAATAGCAAAAGTGCAGCCAACTCGCCCCCGGGACTCAATGCATGCAGGTATTTGTGTCCAGGCCAAGAATGTGCTTTTTTAAGTGCAGGAAATATTACATGGCTCACAGACTACTAATGCCAAACTTTAAAACCTATTATAACTTCAAAGTATTGCCAAGATAAGTGGTGGATGGCCTTTAAGAGGAGGAAGCTGTTGTTATCTGCGTGTATGATTTTCAAGCGGGGGCCCAAGGCCAGGCACTAATCATCATTGCACAGTGAACAGCAGACTCTGAAATACAAAGTCCCCATGACAACGGCCGGCAGGTTCCGCATGCATATATGCAACAAACTTAAATTAACTTTGAAGTCAGTAACAACCCCCCCCCCTCCCCTCTCCACTTTAGGTGCGCTCCACACACAGATTTGCTGCATCTAATTAAAGACACAGGCACTGACATCGGGAGGCCAATCACGGCTGGTTATTTTCCATGCTGCAAACCACGCAGATAACCAGACCCCGGCGATCTGCCACCACAGGCAGCCCAGTCCCTCCCTCTCTGCGGGGCCGAACATTGACTGGCCAACTCTTCTCCCCCCTGTGGCCAAACGGTGGAATTACCCGCATGCAGTCAGACACCGCTGCAGTCAGACACCGCTGCAGTCAGACACTGCCTTCTGGAAGAAACTATAAACACCATAAGAATCTAGTCCTCTTACCATATTCTATACATGTTCTATGAACCCACCGGGTCCCGACTACATGTGACTGTTAATTGTACTGATTGTATTATAATGACAGCTGTATTCCAAACTGTTTTATTGTGTGGGTTGTGGTACGCACCACGCATGATGCTCAGGGGACCTAATGGTTTTAGGTGGGGCAGGAGCTGCCTAGTTGGGCAGGCAACCCTACTTGTGGAGACGCGTTCATTAAGTGCACCCAAGTTTCTAGGGGGGGAAAAAAACGCACAGACACACAAACACACAGACACAGACACACGCACACAGACACACGCTCACACACACGCACTCACACACGCACAGACAGACACACAGAGACCCAGACACACACACACAACGGCCAATCCCTGCCCTCTACCCCCTTCCTTCCCCCACCCACAAGCTCATAGCTTTCACTGCCACTTACAATAAGAGCGTTTGCATTTCATTGGCAAAATCTGAATCAGCAAGTTCTTGTCTGGTTCAAAACGTTAACCTGATGACCAAACTGATGACGGTATCAAAGATGACGGTATTCCAATCTACAGCCTACCCTTGGCTTTAGGGCCAAGCCTCTCAAAAGAAGCTCCTCTGCTTTGTGGTATGCTATTTTTGCGTTTTGCTGATTTCTGACTATAACCTTTAAAAATAGGTCCTATATAAGACTGGCTTTACAATTCCAAAGACTGCCAATCTCTTTGTGTTTTACTTCAGCCATGCTGAACAAGTAAGTACTGTTACAATAATAAAACACTTCATAACAGATAAGTCAGTAACAATAATTCATATTTCAAATACTCTTCTAAAGCTGTCTTTTTTTATTATACATTTTATTTTATTCTAGCGGCAGACTCAACATAACTCTGCTGCCATTTAGAACTCTGAACTTATTCACAACATCTTTCGGCAATCACAAACACAGGCTTCAAAGAACGCCGTCGAGCCGGGCGGTTCTTAAGCGAGAGCCGCCAAGCATTACTGAAGCTAGCATATACTTTAAATTCTGACACATCACTTAAAAGGAAGACAAATTGTTAGCATGACGCTACGCCCCCCCCCCCCCCATTCATTTCATCCTCAGTTAAACACAGCTTGCGCTGCATTCTGGCATTGCGCAATGCTCCGCCAGACCATCAGATAGCCGGGGACAAGTTTCTTCCAATGAACGACAGTGCTCGTGCGGAGGCAGTAGCAGAACCGATTTCCCCAGACCGATGGCCCTGACCGTCCTCCGGGAGCGCGCCAATCGATTCTCCGAAAGCCCGGAAGGGCGGAGTGTAATTACTCGTTTCCACCAGGAGAGCGGCGTTGCTCCTCCGCCCGCTGTAATGAAAAAGGGTTGCCTCCGCGCAGAACCTTTTCCCGCAGAGCCTGAGCGGTAATGTCACATGGCCTCACCGCTGACCTTTAAAATGAGTGTACCCACCTGTGAAATAATGGATTGCTACAGAGACGTAATGTAGCGGCGTTGGAAATGTGCAAACACTCCGAAAAGGCTTAATCGTTACCGGACCAAATAGGGAAAAGCCAGTAGTACTGGCACCGACGCGGGGTGGTGAAAACGGACCAGAGTGTTTATTCTTTACAAGTGTAAGCACACACGCATAATTGCTTGCCAGACCCCGGTTTTGCTCCTTTGTTTCAGTTTTTATGCAGCAGCAGGACAATCAGCTGACGGCATAGCCTGTGTTTTGATCCGTGGTCCTCTGAGCAATGCCGGTTTATTACCTTACCACCTGACTGTGTGCATTTCCAGGCTGGAATTTTCTACAGAAAATAAAACTCCCAGGACACAAATACACAGTGAAAAACGGACACAATTTGAGCATACGAATTGGGGGGGGGTTTAGCTAATTTGATATACTGGCTGGTTCAAGGACAAGATCTCATAGCAATTTATGCCTTATCATAGGCTTTCAAACGCCTTATCTGAGGGAAGAATTTTGTCCACTTGTGTTCACATTCTGAAAATTATACTTTATTTGGCTCAGTTTTTGGAGCTACGCTAACTCGCCAGGGCTACGGGGCTACGCTAACTCACCAGGGCTACGGGGCTACGCTAACTCGCCAGTCCAGATAATGCTTTACATTTATCATTCTAATAAATATGTAACATAATTATACAATAAAGAAAATAATAGCACCATTTACAATAAAGTAACACATAGTTTTCCACTCCTAGCAGAGAGTTATTATCGGGTCATTCAGAGCAGATCCTTTCTTTTATTTTGTAGCAGCACAAACCACTCAACTTAATGACATTTAATTACAGTGAAACATAAAATAAAGCTAATTCGTCCCAGGATCATTGATGTCGCTATGGTATGCCAAGAACTGCATTCAGACCATAAAACCCCAGTAAAACAAAATAAATGTTAAAAAAACAATAGTTTTGACGACCACATTATAATGTTCAAATAACACAGCGGCAGAAATATTGTCTATCATCACGACGGCATTGTTTATCACGATGGCATTGTTTATCACAACGGCACCGCCTCTGGGATGGCTGCTGGCTCTGGTGGGCGGCGAAAAGGAACACGAGAATCCGTTTGGTTTCAGTGGACTGCGCCATATATACCTTTCTGATTACGTTAGCAGGGAAGAGGCATCATTTCTACAGTGCTGGCTTCAGTTAATGAGCATGCATCTGTAATCGTGTCATATCCTCAAGCAATGCAAATTCTTAGATGCATTCGAAGTGGCAAAACAACCAGTTTGCTAAAATAGCACCCTTCTGCAAAGCTAGCGAGGGGTTGCGAACGGGAACGCCACTGCAGCTGAGATGGGTCGGGGCGACTATGACGCAACCGCTGGCAGCGAGCGACCCAGCGTAGCGTTCCGCAAGATAAATTATTCGAGCACACTTGCGGGCGCTTTGAAACGAGGAGAAATCATTCTGAAATATTACCCATCTGCATCTAAAATGCTTTGTTGGGAAAACTAACTGACGAACAGGTGAAGGCGTCCTGATTTGTTCGCAGCCATCGATCAGTCTGTCAGGAGGCACAGTGGGTGACACCAGCAGGAAATAGAGTTAAGGGGTCAAAATGATCGAGGCAGCAGAAAACAGTGTTCATTCCAGGCCCCTGCTCCTGGAACCTTGACGGACACACGCGTCACCCTCCGCCAGCCATTTGGCCAAACTCAGCAATTCCGCACTGTCCATGAAGAACTGCTTGTTTGATGAACCTTCAGGTTTTTTTACTTTAGGTCCACAGGGTTGTTTCCTTTGGGTTTGGGTTAGGTGGTGCCGTTTCGAGGTGTGACCATGGAGGACCGGAGGAGATTCAAGCAAATCAACGTCAGGGGATTAAACCTCGAACACTATGGAACAACTATGTAAAGGCTTGGCAACGAAATAATTTGTGACCTTTGCGTTTTAAATTCGGCAACGCCATCAACATAAGCCGAGGCGTGGTCAAGAGCATAGCGAGCAGTTATTATGAGAAACAGATATCATTTAGCCTAATTAGATCAGACAGCGGAAGTGTCAGAACCCTCCAGCGGGTAAATGGTGCTGCCAGGATTACAAAGTCCGCTTTGGGTGCCATGGTAAATGCCTGGTGTATCCTGGTTATTCAGCGATCTGAATTCCCATGCTCAGCGTTAAAGTGCAACGCGGTTGGCTTTTCAGGACCTCTTCGGACTGCAACTTGGAAACGGCGACAATGCAAGTTTTGTCCTTGACCTGAAACGAGGATCTAATACAAACACAAAGTCCATGACACAAACGGCCCAGAAGGATTATTTAGCCTCTGGACAGAAAAAAAAGGCCTAATTTTCAACTGATTTTTGTGAGGTGCCTGATTTTTAACAAATTTGCTGTTACAAAATCCACACAATCCCATAATATAGCACGTTTTTTTCCTCTACACATTTAAAACAATAATAGTAGGCCTATTGCGAAAATATAGTGGTGATTAACTAATTTTCAGCCTTAACGTTAATGTCTACAGATTTTATAAAAACAAAACCAACGTATAGGCAATTAAACCAGCTGCTGTAGCAGAACAATCACTTTCACGCACGGTGAAAAGTGTAAAATGGCTTTGATTTCGCGTAGGGGGAACACCAGTGCCCTTCTGTGCTTTAAGACGCATGGCCGCCCGCCCATGTGACTCGGCAGTGAGCCCTGTTAAAGTGTCACAGAGACTCATTAATGCACATCACAATCACAAAGTCAGTGCTGGAAGCTTCGGAGCTAACGAAGCCCGAGATACTCTGCAAACGGAGCTTTAACCTCTGAACTTATAAATTCAACCCCCTCCCCCTCCGTGGGTAATATAACGTACAGCAGTGCTGTTTTACACAAAGAGGCGATTAATAAGCAACTTCATCTGAAAAAAACACACACCTACGGGCAGTTAACATGCTCCTGGCATGAAAACGAGCAGAAAGACCAGTTCGCTACTGAAGGATGTTTATTTGTTTATAACCCCCGGAAGAAAATGATGCAGAAATTCTTAACTACATTAACCTGACTTTCAGTCGCAGACCTAGGAAACATCAGAGGTAGAAATAACCCGATTGCTTAAGTGATAATTTATGGTAATTTTATTATATAATAATGAACCTACATAAATATTGATTAAAATATACGATCGTAATTTAATGCTTTGGTCATTCTTCAAAATGGAAAAGGCCAGCCCACTTTTCTTATAGTTAATTATTTGTCACTTAAGTAAACCTAACTGGGTTACACAAATTCATGTAGCCAAATTACCTACAAAGAATTCTCCTTTGTCTCTTAAGGAACAAAGAGATGGGAATATTTGAACTGTCCATTCAACACCATTAACCAGTTTTACTTTTGCTTAGAGGTCAATAATGGCCCATGCAAATCAATAAATATGCAGAAGCCCCCTCTCAAGAAAATCGCTAAGCAACACCAACAATGCTGTAATTAAATAAAGTGCAGGAATTTGGGCAAACTTTGACGCCAGAATGTTTGAAAAGCCCACTCAGAAGGGACGAGCTTTACCAGAAGATTATCTTAAATTACAATTCCACGTTTTTATGTGGCCAGTAACATGCCACCATAATAACATCTTTAAAACGTGACGCCGTCATTCAACATCCATCTCATTATTTTGCCTTAGGAAAGGAAAAAAAAAAAGAAAAGAAAAAAAGACTTCTTCTGGGGCCAAAACGAGGAACTCTGCTCAGCATCTCGCATTCCTAAAAGCCTCGCTCACAGGAATAATGACTAACTGTGTACTGAGAGGGAACTAAATAAATAAATAATGAAAACAAAGGAATTCAGCCTGTAATAGGGAAGTAATGTTTTCCTGATGGCGCACAAAGAAGTCCTTGAAAAACTATTTGCTTTAAACCTATTATCAGATATTTTCGCGTGTTCCTTCGGATCCACGCACTCAGACTCATTAAATTTTTATGGGGAAAGGCGCACGAATGTCGGCACTCAAATAAATCACCGGAGCAAGAAAAGCTACTCCGACGCTACAAACAATCCCAGCCATTCCAACCGCCGCGCAACCCCAGAAAAAGCTTACAAGAGATCTGACAATTAAATATTGTATCAAGCTGTAAGTGACATTTTATTTTAGAATTGGCTACACGGACGGAAATTCAACCTCGCCAGTAAAAAAAAATATTCCGTGCCCAGAAAGGAAGGTTCCATTTTTTTCCCCCCATGAATTATTTATTTTGCCGGTAAGTAGTCTGTTGGGGATACACGAGACTGAGAATCAAACTCAATATTTTCTTTCTCTGTGCAGGATTTCAAATCAGGCACATCACAGGTACGTCTATAAAAGTTGCCTAATGACAACAGAACGAGTCATTCAGTAGTTGACAAGTGACGCTCTCGCTTGAAAGAAAAGCAATACTCTTGAACGAAGCGCGACTTTCCATTTCCCGAGGCTTTATTGCTAAGAATGAGCTCTTTGACGAAACGAGAGCCAGGAATGTAATTAGTCTAAATCACAGAGGAGCAAACTAAAAATAACAGCACAACCTCAAATGTCAGACCTCGTAGATAATCCGTTCCAACAAAGAAGTGGAAGTGATGATTTTATAAAAAAATAAAAAAAAATTTTAATTCACAAAGGACATGGCATAGTCTACCAAAAATTCCAACATTATGTGATATCCTTATGAATCTGACCAGATCAAAACAGAGACTTTGAGGAAGTTGGCGTCCACGCAAAGGCAGAATTCAATTAGGGTGTAGAATACATGAGAGATTACTCTCGCTGCTGGTCCTTTCACAGACCATTGTTGGGTAAGGCTGATTACATCATCCCTTCTCTATGAACTTAAGAACACCGGGCCTCAAACACAGCAGGTTCTCTGTACTTTAATAAAGAATTTCTTATAACTCATAGCTGTCAGAGCATTAAACGGCAGACTCTCAAATGATCACTATGGGAAATTTGGTTTTAATTTGATGTAACGCATTAAACACAGTTACTGGAAGGTATCACACAGCCATCAAATTCAACTGCAACCGCTCTCCTCTTGGACAATCTCGATCAGCCCGAATTTCACATACAGAATAAATACTCAGAAAACTCATGTTTAAAACAAATAAAGAACGCCCTGGGGGGGTGGGGGGTTGCGGGAATGCAAATGTTCAGCACTGACGGATTTTATAAGAAGACATTGACAACATGCTCGGGGGGTCGAAATGGAACAGACATCTGAGAAACTTCCGCTGAGACGGAGAGGGCTGCAGTAAATCGGAGTCCCTGTGTCAACAAACTGTTGTCTTAACGAGTTTCCAGGATCACGTGTTATTGTCCTTCATACGAGCCTCGAAGAGCCGCGTATTACATTTCAGGCTGCTTGCTTTCAGAAATGACTGGAAACAACTGGAAACGATTTAACGTGAAAATGAATATCCTGAAACGATCGGGCGCTCAAGACACGTAAGCTAAGCATCGTCGAACTGATAAAATGCCGGCCTCTCATGTGCGCCGCGTTCCATGCGCACGCCCGCTTTATCTGAAACCGCTCCACACTTGCCCCAGCGACCGATGTTTCTCAGGGCTGTTTACTGGTAGAGGTAGCAGTGCTGGGCATCTGGGCGCTTTGCATGTAGTTCATTACCAGTGATAAGGATCCTGTACCTCGCAGGACAATTATGCAAATGCCACTCAGGGGTAAAATGTTTTCAGATTTTGAAGGAGTGTTTTTTTTTTTTATTTGCTTTGAAATTAACCGCACGGTACTGAGAAGTTCTGCCGCAAGACCACTGGATAAAAAGGAAATGATAATTTCAGCCTTTTGGGTTTTCCTCGAATTCATAATCTGATGAGGCATATGGCCATTAAGAAAATGCATGACCTTTAGAAATACAATCCAGATTCTGAATTACTGAGAGAGAAAAATCAAATAAACATCACAAAGCATAATACAGTATATGAAAAAGAGACAGTGTGTTCTCGGTTTGGGGCAAGCTTTCACACAGACTGCGGCAAACGGCAAGATTTATCACCGCGTCTCACCCTCGGAATAATGCAAACGATCGCCGCGCACAATCCCCTAACCACTCTAATTGCCTGGCGTGAGCAAAAGAAAACGCAGTAATCATATTAAATTCAGTTTGCCGGACGGTCCCCGCAAACC
>JAOYSI010010168.1:0-41389 GCA_025775065.1 Hiodon alosoides
CCCCCCCCCCCCCCCCCCCCCCCCCCCCCCCCCCCCCCCCGCCCCCCCCCCCCCCCCCCCCCCGTGCCACTTAATTTCAGTATCATAACACAGATTCCCTGAAATAGAACTATATATATAGTCCTTCACTAATGGTAACAACCCATTCGTGATGGTTCATATTTTGTATTTGAAAGGAAGCCGTCAATACCATTGCTATTCAAATATTCAGTTCTCTGTGCATCCATGTGAAAAGTGGTTAGATTTCAGTTTAACAAACTAGCACTGTGAGAAGCAGTGTTAAAGGAAAAACTTTAGCCCTGAATTTCTAGGTAAAGGAAATATAATATAACAATTCATAATATAGTTAATTCAATTACAAGAAATACAAAGCAAATTCAGATTTATGCATTATTAAATGTACTGTAAAGTTAGAACAACAACAATGAATGGTGGTGACTTATCAGGCAGTACGGCACGGTACAAAGCAACTCCATCACATATCTGTGCTCCAGCACCTGTTACATTGGGTACACATAATGCCTACTTGTGAAGATACTACCGGTCCCACGTTGTGTTGGATCACCCCCACGGTGTTTGAGTTGTGATCTTTCACCAGGGTGTTTTGGCTTTTTTGACGGGCCACCATACTGTTTGTCCTGCCCTCTGTGTTCCAGTGTCTGACCTCTGAACTCTCTGCTGAAGCACTGGAGAAGGGCACAGGGGAGCACGCAGCATTAAATACGTCTTAATGGCAGACCATTTCACAGAGATATGAGAAATCCCACACTGGTTTTGTCATTGGCCGAGGAGTACAGTGGATTCTTCCACTTTGGGATTCTTCTACTATATCTAGAAATTAGATAATACTAGGACTTTCCAAATAAGATTTCTAAAATCGATCACTTTTACTATAACCTTTTAAATTTCATCTGAAAGTTATTTTAGCTCAAGTTCATTTGTCAGTACCTTAAACAGCTGCACCACCAGCTCAGATGTACTGGTTAATGTGACAGGCTAGTAACCAAAAGATTGCTTTCCCACTAACTTAACCTGAATTTCTTCAGTAAAATATCCAACTGTTTAAGTGGATGAATGTAGAAATTGTAAACTCGCTTTGGATAAAAGTGTCTGCAAGGAAACTATATTGTGATTGTAATCAGGCAAGAATTTTCACTGTAATTATAAAAAGGCAGTGTTGTCAGAGTGTGATAAGTTTGAAGAGGCAAGGTCAATAGGCAACCATGGAGAATTGGTGACAATGAATGAATAACCAGCCCAACTTACATCAAAAGTCTCGGTGTCGCTGGGGTGTAAAACAAAAAACACCTCCTTCAAGTACTCTGGCGCCCTCTTGTGGCTGAACTCCTGAACCTGAGACAGCATTAGTTTAGCCACCAGGTCTTTGGGGAACCCCAAGTTGCCGGTGCCAATGGCAGGGAAACATACGGACTCCGCCATACGTATTTCTGCCTGTTTGAGGCACTGTTCAATGATGCTGATTAATAGCTGAAGTAGAAAAAAATTACAATTATTTATAAACATATAATTCTGCCAACCAAAATATTTGAACCCATTTTTATTAGGGAAATTGAACAGACTCCACAACAGATGCAATTAGTTAATTTTTTCTTAACTAAAAGGCTGTACCTTTTCTGCTACTCCTTTTCCATTGTCCCAAGGTGGGCAGACAGTATGGAAGACGTTTCCACACTTCAAACCACAGCCACCAGTGATCACGACAGCTCCATGCTCCATTCTGGCTTTTTCTGCCTCTTTTTTGACCTCATATTGAAGTCTGGGGCCAGCAGCCATTAAAAGAGCATTGGAGACCCCTCCACTACTGAGGTCCAGGTCTTCAGAGATGGTGTTTACAATCACAGAAGTCTGCACATTAGCAGAAGGTTTTTACATTAGTATTGTTGTCGGTATTTTAAGAAATGCCTTAGTATTATAGGCTGACCCAAACGTCTCATCTGCATTCAAAATAAGCAGTGTTGATTTAAAACCAATACAATACCTACACTTTCCAAATAAATGCAGATTTTAAATGTAGTTATAATTTGTTCAACTTAGATTTCATCCAATTAACGTTTTAAGTCTACCCCCTTTTTTAGAATACAAATACCAATCTACTGTACTACTCATATGATTTTACATGCTACCCCTGAAACACTGCAGAAAACAGTCTGACACGACAGGAAGAAACCTTCAAATAGGTAAAATTACAGTTTGAAGGGGATTAGCACCAAAAACCTTTAACATTCTGACGCTCTACATAAATTTACATTTCCTGTATTCCACTGCAACACAATCAGCACTACTCACGGATACATCCTGGATGTTTCCTCTAAACAGGCTGAATTTCAGCCCCTCTTTAGTTTGCTTCATCTCAAGGGCCCCCGGCGGATGGAACACTTGTTCTGGAGCAGGACTCCACTCACGTCTCCGCTCAGAAGTTGTCCATGAAGCACCATCTCTCAAACCAGGTGGGCTCTGTGAAGCACCATCCCTCAAATCAGGTGTGCTCTGTGAAGCACCATCCCTCAAATCAGGTGTGCTCTGTGAAGCACCATCCCTCCAGTCTGAATGATGCTCAGGGGTGCTTCTTGGTGACCGTAGTTGCTCATGGTCAGCAAACACCAACTTCACAGACGTGCTTAAGGCTTGTACGTTTTTTTCTGCACAGTCCACCAGGAAGATCTTATGAAGAGTGCTCCTAATAAGTTCCTGGCTCTCACAGTGCTCCCGCAACGCCCCAGCGATAGTCTCAGCACATAGCTGCAAGGGAAACCCAAAGATCCCGGAGCTAATGGCTGGGATAGCCACAGAGTGGCAATTGTTCTCCGCAGCCAGGGTCAAGCACCTCCTGACAGCACGTTTGAGAAGCTGCACAGCTGTTTTTGCGTCCGAATCCCAAAACCGTGGCCCGACCGCGTGGATGACATATTTACAAGGAAGACGGCCAGCCTCTGTGATGACAGCATCCCCTGGCTTCAGAGGGCCGTGTATATTAGTGTATTGATTGCAAACATCCTGCAGTCGTGGGCCGGCAGCATTGAGTAGAGCTGCTGCCAACCCTCCACTGTGCTTCAAATCCTTGTTCGCAGCATTGACAATAGCATCTGCTTGAAACTGGCAGAGGTTGGCCTTGACAACCGTGACAAACAACCCTTCTGAGATCTTTACATTAATATTTGTGAACAGCTCATTTTCTTTGAAGTCCTCCTCTTCCCTTAGCAGGTTATTCTCCTGTAGCAGCACCACACAGTTGTGTTCCTGCATGAGCATTGACGAAATATGGGTTTTTTTCTCAGTGAAATACTTCTTTGCTCCAGGTTTGACAATCTTCAGGTAATCATAATGGAGCGAAGCCACCATCTCTTCAAACAAGGACTTCAGCCCCTGGATGAAAACACGAGGTCCAGACAGTTGTATACTGGGTTTCTTAGACTCAAAGACGACATCAACTTCTTTATCATTTACACTGGTCTGCCAATCCTGTGTCATTATGTCCTGAATAAATTTTAGGACTGCATGAGACTTAACTGGGACTGCCAGTTTGACATGAGTGAAATTGTTAACGTAATCAGACAGGCTCTCACACACTTTACTAACAACGTCACAAAAGCCAGAAACTCCTAATGTGTTTTGAGCAATTAACTCTATCCACACTTTGATCATTTTGGTGGAGTTGTAAGATTCCTTCAACTTTTTATTTAACATCTGCCACTCTGGCCTTTTCAGGACTTCTTTGTCCTCTACAGTAATGGTCTGAAACGAGAGCTTATCCTTCAGCTGTTTCTCGGCAACGCTCAGAACCTTGTCAGAGCTACCAGTCACCACCACTCTGCCTTCCTCAATTCTGTACACTGCACTAATGCCATGGGAGGTAAAAAGGTAACTGGACATCTCCTCACAGTCAGCAAAACTTAAAAAGCCCAAAAGACAGGAATTGACATCCAGCATCTTTTGTCTCATGCACAATTGGCTTTCAAGAATCTTGGTCTTGAGAGTCAACACTTCAGTAAACACACCAGATATGACCAGCTTCTTGGCATTGGAATTGTATGCTATATTCAGTTCTGGGTAGGATGATGTAGTCTTCTGTTTTAACCAATCCTTTTGTAAGATGTAGAACATGGAAGGTGACAGATTAACCTCCATAGAGAAGCGAGTATTCTCCCCCTCTATCTGCTTGTTTATTCTGCACAATATTTCTTCTACTGTCCATTTCAGACTGCCCAGATCTTCGGCTAAGCCTGCAAATGCCACAACTCCTTTGGTTAAGTCAGGCATCACAAGGACGTTCTGTTTGACTGCAAGACGAATTTCTCTTTCAGCCACCTTCCACACAGAGAGAGTCACATCACATTCAAAAGACTTGTACTTGGACATTATGTCATGGAACTTGTCAGTGGCGTTCTTCTTCCAGTTATGGATTTGCTTGAAGGACAAACCCTTTTGTTTTGAAA
The DNA here is from genome assembly GCA_025775065.1 of Hiodon alosoides. NCBI lineage: Eukaryota > Metazoa > Chordata > Actinopteri > Hiodontiformes > Hiodontidae > Hiodon > Hiodon alosoides. Next base: position 4,455 of record JAOYSI010010168.1, read on the forward strand.
AGGCAGGCAATGGGCAGAGCTTCACACTGGCTCTTTCAAAATCTACTTCACAGAATTGATCCTTCATTTGATCATTGATTGCTGTGATTTGCTTTGATCCGTGCAAGAACTTCAACACAACAGGATGAATATTTTCAATGAAAGGATCTGGCATTTTAAACTTCTCCCTGTCTTTTCCATAGAGGGCTGTACCTATGGACTCATAGTACGGATACACATTGACAGGGACTTTGCAAACCAAGTGCTTTCTTTGTAGGACAACTTCTGTAACTGGAAAAAACACAGTGTGTTAATGGAATGAAAGGTAGAAACACATAGATGATAATAGTCAACCAACAGTGAGGTGTTACCTTTCGGATCCTGGAAGGAAACAATGGCGGCTGACTCTTCAGGTATCATTTTGATGGCCTCAACCTTGCCTCCTCCCACCCTTTCATTTTCAAAGTAGAGCTCCAGCAGCTCCATGGATGCCTGGGAAGGCAGATTCTCCACTCTCACACTTCTTGGCTGTTCCAGAGGCCTGGCACGGAGCCCATACTGCAAGAACCTGTTGTTATTTCTGCACTCAGAGAGGAAGCGACCCCCACCTTCAGGAAAAAAAGGTTTTCACAAACAATAACTAAGTCGCATATGATAATATGATGCATGTTTTTCCTAGATATAGACAAATGTGTTTCAACTACAAAGACTAGAAAAACTTCAGATGCATGATGGAGCACGTCTGGATGTTGACTCAACATGATTAGTCCAATGAGAATGACTTCTTGATTACTCAGGTCTGGCTGTAAATCTTTTGATGCTTTGCCTTTGTTATTTGGAAACTTTTAAAATATTCATTTGCATGTGTATCAACTGCTAAGATCATAAAACACTATGTGACCAAAATTAACAAAAGCAATTTAGTGTTGCTATAGCAACAAAGTCAAATACAATGACTGCTAAAGCATAGCAGAATCCAAACCTACCCTTGGTGTTATTGAAGGATACAGCAGCTAAGTTCATCCCATCAATCATTTCCAGAGAAAAATCAGCCACTTTAAAGTTCTCCAACATCATAATGAGAATATCTTCGGAGATGTTTTCCTTCACGTTTTCCAACAGAATGGTAGAGATCTTTGGTGTCTCTTCAGCTCCTTCTGATAGACCTCCAGTGTGCGAGGCACTCGCCACATCCTCAGACAAACCTTGAACCATAAGTTTCAGGAAGAAAACGTCTCACATCAGATGTCAAAACTTACATACTTAAGTGAAGACATTAAGTTTCCTACACAATACATTGTTTCATAGTTAAACATCAGGAAATGAAAGAAGAAAAAAGGAAAAATTCCAGCTCATCCTTTACAGACTGAGCCACTCAGCAACTACGGCATTTCAATACCAGTCTGAAACAAACTGTGCTGTGTCCTTGTGCAAGTTTTTTTTTTCTCCTTTATAAGTATTCTCCTTTTAAGTATTCTGAAATATCATCATGCTGGTTTTGATCATTTTTCTAAAAGGTGAAATTTTTTATAGGGTTCTATTTAAAGGAGTGGAATGCTGACATTCTTAGGCACTGATTCTTACTATTTGTACTGAGATCCATAGGCAGAATTCAACACTGTCAAGTGACACAGTGCGATTGATACACAACTCGTTACAAACAGTCACAGAGAGGATTAGAGAAATATAATTTTCTTTCAAACATCCAAGATAAATGACATTGAGAAATATTGTTTAAATCACCTTCTTATAAATCCAAAATAATTAGTTAAAAATTTTAATGAGGGAAAGGTTAAAAAAGGGTAGCTAACAACTGTTTTCTCTGACACAAATTTTTCCGCCATATTACACTTATTCGTTTGTATCTAGCATCTTCATATTGTGGCACGGGGAAATTACTTGATTAAATACTCGTACATTAGCCAGCCTGAATAATAAATCATCCATCATCAAAGCGCCGTTTCCTGAAGGTACCCGCCATGGCTGGTGGTAACTGTGGAGTCGCGTCACTGTGCTGAGGGTGATTTGCATCTAAGGTTGTATTAAGCTGCATTATCATTCGCAGTTGAACTGCACTCTAACTCCTCCCACGTCCTTGTCGCTTCAAGCTACAATACAGTAGAGACCTATTGTCAAGTCACCCAGAGGGAATATATTCTCCCCTCTGAATATATAAACCTGTGTAGGAATACAGGAATACGATGCGTCATAATTGTTTAATGTAATAGAGCTACATCGAATTGCAGTAACACAATATTGTAGGTCATTAACATATTCTAACTGAACCAGCGACCAAGGGCAAAACATTTGCAACCATTAGTAATAGGGACCACTGTTAGAGAGAATATTTGACATCACAGGGGAGAAAAAATTCTACCTGATGGTTTACTGGATCCTCTTATCTAAAACAGGAAATGAGAAAAAAAAAATTTTTTTACAAATTGTGTAGTGTTTGTATGTCTTTGGAACAAGTTCAGTTTTCTTTCTAAGGAAAAGACACAAGGAATAAATTCGTCACTGAAAAGATCTTACGCAATAAATAAACCCAAAACATAGGTTTGTGCGGCCATGCTACTGAACTAGAACACATGTGCTACACATTACGAACTATCAACAAATACCAAAAAATATATAATCAAAAGAAGATGTGTTGTGTTTAGAATTGTCCCCCCACGCATTTCCGTTCCCCCTAACGGAACGGTCATTTCAGATATCGCTATGTTGAGTGTTTAGAAATTATCTCGTAATCGAAACTGGTTTGCGGGGATTGGCGTGGCAACACCAACGTAAAACAAGACTAGAAATTAACAAAAATCAAAATTTGGTAATGTTGCCCAATTTAAAGCAATGAGTGACAGACAACTTACCGCGTCACGGGTATTCTCTGCTGTCTTGCCCACCGATGATGACAGGTGTAATTTTACGTTCACTTCTTCAACAGTTATTTCATGGTTTCCTTTAGCAAGTACTGCGGTCCTGACTAAAGAGTTAAAGATTTTAAACACCAATACTTTTACAACAAAAAAAGCAAGTCAGCTTCACGTTACTGCCGATTTTTTTTGTTACTATATACAATGGGTTAATTGCAGCGACATTGTTAAGGTAGGGTTTTAACCTGGGGTTCACCTATACCATGTCAACACCTCGTCTGCAACCAGTGTTAGGTCAACCTGTGTTCACTCCGTGTTTGAGGAGCTGCAACTGGTTCCAGTACTCTTAAATGAATAAATGAGTAACAGTATAGTTTCATCCACTTTTTTCGCTATTCTCGACAAAGTTAAAAATGCTTTAAAATGTATGCGAAATTTGTTGTCTTTTTGGTTTTAGTTTGGTTTCGCACTGAAGAAATCTGCCTTTGAGGCGTTTCTATACAGATTTTTGTGTTTATCGCAACTTGGTCACCTCCCAGATGTCCCTAATTTTTTCCCTCAAAGCTTTTTTAAAACGGAGAGAGTATTGAGACAATTAACTGATATTGGCCAGCTTACAGTCATTTTAATTTAACAAATATTTGCTATATTAGTAGGTTAGCATAATGAGCTAAATGCCAGGTTTGGGTACAGATGCACTCTGGGAAATGCATTTCACCTATCTGGATTATCTAAATTTTCGATTAATTGAGTGCATTTAAATAGTTCTCGTCGTTAATCCTTTTATAGAGGGCGCGGGGCATGTAACTGTTCGTTGCAATTGAGTTCAATTTACACACGGAGAACAAGTTTAACATACAGCCAAAACTATTTCGGGGTTCGTTGCAATTGGTTTATTTCGAAAAAAATATTACGAAATGTTACTGATCAAATGCGTTTCAGACCGTGTCATCAGTAGCCAATTGTTGTTAGGTAACCTGGAAAGATCATTTAATAACATTATAATTGTACCATTAAGTTAAAACTAAATGTACGATTGTTCTACAGTAACACATCAAATGTAAACATGGCTGTGTAGTTTACTTACCGTCCTCAGATTTAAAACGGACAATAACTCTTCCGGTATGATCGTCGCATTCCACCTCACAGTCGCCTCCACTTGATTTCTTTTTGCTCTGAAAGTATATATGGAGTTTGTTCTTTAATACTTTTGCTTGGCAGGTTCCCCAGATTACTTCAACTTCAACTGGATAAGGATAATCGCCCATATTCCTTCCCTAGTCGAGCAAAGCCTCGCAGCTTTTTCCCGAGCTGTGCTGAGGATTAGTTTCACTTTTGTTTCAGATTTACAGAAAGCAATTTGCCAGATGTTGTAGTTTCCATAACAACACGTTATGGGTTTTTTTGCTAACCTTTGGACATGCGGTTAATTTCAGTAAACGTTCAGAGAAGAGGACAGGCGTTAGTTACATAATAGAAGAATAGTTATTGACGTGTGGCAGGGTTTTCCCTGAAATTTATGCACTAAATATTTTATTGTGGTTGTGTATACCACAACGCTAAACTTTTGATATGTCATTTTGTTTAAATAACCTGAAGCCAATAGCCACTGTTAAACTGCTGATTCTTCTCTTGGCACTTATTGAACCTAGCTACGATGGCCCTGTAAATTGCTCTGGATAAGGACAACAAATGGTTTATTGCAGGTAGAGGTTGTCAATGACATAGTCATGAATGCCACTCTTCTACTGCACTCCATTAAACTTCTTTACATCATAAAATTGAGGAGTTTGGCTACGGCGTTTATGAGCCAAAAGGTTTTGTAGTCCTAACTCGCAATTCGTAATCATATTTTGTGTTGGTAATATACAATTTATTTGTCAAATAAAATCGTGTTCTCGTAATCTACAATTTGTGGGTTTCAATTTCAATCTGCGTTTGCTTTCAATAACCATTTTCTGACCCGGTTTCCTACTTGCTACTGCGAATCTGATTTAGCAAAACTCAAACTGCTCATATTGTCGATGGTATGTGCACGCCAGGAAGCATAATTATCGCGCTTTCTTACCAGAATGTTCGTTTGACTTAGGTCTCTGTTAACCGCATTTGTATTGTAGCGTTCGTAGTCCCCGAATAAATTTCAAAATTTTCTTTGGTGTGGGTGCGTTGGAATAACAGCAGGGACCACTTTTTGACCGTGTGAGTTGGCTTTATTTGCGCCTCTGTAACACAGACACTACCTATGGGCTGAGACCATTTCCCTTTCCTCTCGGTTTCTTAGTCTGCCTTCTCCATCACTCTGTTATCACTCTTTACTTTCCCCAACACCGTATGCACACGTCAGGTTCCCCCCTCTTCTTATCTCCTCCTGAGGGGGGACCCCCCCTTGTGAAGTTCACAATTAGTTAATTCGGCCCAATATTGACAGCGCCCGTTTACGTTTTTAAGTTTTACATTAAAGTACCTAAAATATGTGGTTGTTTTTATTCCATATGTAATTCTGTGTAATATGTAATATCAAAAAATCTTATTTGGCAGACTTCAGTTCAAGAGACTTTTTTGTCCATTGTGAGCCATTAGATATGTATACCAAGTTTAAGACATTTATGTCACAGAGGGTAGCAATGGCATTTGCCATTTGCAAATATTTGGACCAATGTGTGATTTTAGGGGAATTTTTAAAATCATTCATTCATGTCAGTTCCACATATATCAAGATATTAACCTAAAACTGGACCCAGTGTCTCTTGGGGCTGTCAGCTACATGTACAATCATTTTCAAGTTCATATGATGCATATGTCAGACTGACTGTTCAAGCGGTCATGACCATGAATGATGCGGCAGAGACAAGACATAAAGCAAACCCCCTGATTGGTCGAAAAAAAATGGGGCAATCTTAATGGTGGAAAATTTGGCGCAATCTGATTAGTCAAAAATTGGTCTTCATTTCATATCTCCCCCCTGCACAAGGTCTATGCAATTGCATCGTATCATTTAAACTACTTTAATTGTAGTGCTGATGTAAAGACTGCCTTTATTAAGAGACAATTTAAAAAGTACAGTGTCCAAAAAGTAGTTATACAAACCCATATTGGACAAACTGGACTAAAACAGCAGACTGGGCATGCAATCACATATTAGCCATTTTAATAGATTTCCTTTGCTATATAGTAACACGTAGTGCCAAATATGCCAATTGTGTTAATACAATTAATCAGCTATAGAAGGAAAAATAAATTTCAGAGCTGGCAATCTGCTCCAATTCTCCAGATTTGTAACTTCCAGCTCGAGCGTCATCACAGCTCAAACAAAGTGCGGACCATATCTGTCAGGTGGAAAGAGGAAATTAAACCACACATAAAACTGGAGGTGAAGCCAATGCTTTTAAGAGTATCCCTCCTTTTACAAATTGAATTACTCAAATTGAGACACCTCCTCTACAAGGCAAAGGAGAGCAGTAACAAAAGGTGGCAAGGCAGTCTAAGCAGCCAACATTGTCCACGCCTTGGTATCTCACCAGGGTTGTTCATGCTCCTCTTCAGCACCCTGAATGACTCTCCCGTGAGCGTGTGGATCTCATCCCGAAGTCGGCGGCGCCCATCACCCGTCAGGTGCCATAGGCACGACTTCCGCTTGCCCTCACTGGACACCTGCTGCGGGGTCTTCCTAAAGCTGTTGCTGAAACAGAGGTTGTGCCGGATGGTGTTTTTCCAGCCATCGGGAGCCGTCTGGAAGAATGGGAAGTGCTCTCTGAAAGGGGGATGCCATTTATTATTAGTCAGCGGAAATCACCCACTACACAGGTTGTCGCAGTCAGTGGGTTACCTTGTGAAGTTGTAGATTTGCTGAACGTTGAGGCTGCCGGACCGGCTGCCATTGAGCGCCATGGCGATGAGGATGCAATAGTTGACAGGTGGCCGAGGCCACACCCCACTCTTCAGGTTATTGCTCTCCTGGAGGACTCGCTGTAGCCGCTTGCTCTGGGCCAGCCCCAGCTTACGGACCCGGTCCCTGGGGGCCTTCGACTTCCGGCCATTCCTGCCCTTACGGCAGACAGGCACGTCCACTGAGGAGGTGTCATCGTCGTCATCTGAGAGCTGGTCGGAGAGACATCGGATGATTTGTGGTCATAAACAAGCACACCAATGATGGTGGTACATTAAAATGGAAGCTGGTGCGGCTCACCAGGTACTCGCTGGATGACGACGCATCTCGTGGAGATGTGTCGAGACAAGGCTCCTCACTTGGAGAAAGGGAGGGTATGCTTAAGGCAGGGCCTGAAGGCAGTACCGGGACAGGAACTACAGGGTGGCGCTCAAAGATGAGTGACGTTTGGGCCCGTTTAGGATATTTGATGGGACAAGCCAAAGAGGGATTGACCATGAGCCACAGACTCGGCAGGACCTGGGAATCTGCGGATAATCCCACCACCATACACTTTCAACAACAAATTTAACCAACATGCATTCCATTCTTTTTATAACGGATGTGTACAAATAGTATAACAAAGGTATTAACCAATTATGCGTATACTAAATCACTTTACACCAATGCCAACCTGGAGAAGTGCACAACTGCGAACTGAAGCCTACCTTCCAGCTCATGTCGGGACTGACTTGGCACTTCCTCCTTTCCCAACGAGGCTCGTCTTGAAGTCCTTGCGTAGTGCCACTGTACCAAATACTGGTCATTCCGCTTCTCGTCTGACCCAGGTTAGTAACGAAGCAGCGTTTGTGGAGTTAGTTTGCGGTTACCGTACGTGGTTTTATTTAGAGTGATTATATGCCTGATGAAAACTACTCGGGTACCAACGGAAAGGTGTCTTTTTACCTTGGTGGAATTGATCAGTAGTCGTGGTTAGCTTGATTTCCTCATTCATATCCCAGTCGCCAAGACAAGTCTTTAAATGGAGGTTGAGAAAAGTGCTCCGATTTTGTAGTTGGAGAAACATTATTATTATTATTATTATTATTATTATTATTTTTCATTCATCTATTTATTATTATTATTGTTGTTGTTGTTGTTTTTTTTTTTTTTTAACGATTTTTTTATTTTATTTTATTTTATTTTTTTGAAACTATCCCTTCCACAAACTAGAGCAAATGATGCGTTTCTATAAGGGCTATCTCTGCCGTGTCCTTAATCTTTCTCACCTGCCAAAAGGTACGCGACGCTGTGGCTCAATTGTTTAGTCGTTTGATTATAACAGCCGACCAATCTGTAATCTCAGAGCCAGGTGTAAAAAGTTTGTCACTCTTGGGTAATTTTTGATAATTACCCGTACATGTTTATACAAAACCACTAACATCATACAAGTAATCGCAAGAACACCGTGTATGCATATTTTTCTGTGTTGTGAGTATATAATTTTAATATGTATCACTGGTTTATTTTTAAAAGCAAAGGACTTCCTCTTGTAAAATGGTAATTGCCAGTGACTTATAATAATAATGGGGACCAATTATCACTGCTATGAAAAACATAGCCGATAATTATTTCGACTGAAGTCTCGCGCTCTATGCAACCTCAGTTCAACATATAGTTGGTATTTCCCCAGTATTTTGTTTACAAACGTCTTTAAAAACACAATTGCACTTGGGTTGCTTTATTTAAAATATAATATATATATTTAAAAAAAAATAAAAAGTCTTGCCGCATTTAAAGCATGATAACAGTGATTAACATTCGATTACATATTAGCCGAATAAAACATCAGCAGTCAGTCAAACGGCAACCAATACACAATCATTTTGTTTCGACATGCGCATCCGATACTAGGGCTATTGATGGGATAAACGTAAAATGTAGCGTAACATAGGCCTACATTCGTTGCAATTGATTGGTGGTTATTTTTATGATATAAGGAATGCTAAATGGATACTTTTTTTTGTAAGAAAAGAGAAACTATTAATAACACCAAAACCCATCCCGCGGCAGTGGGATTTATTTCACGCCATGAGTGAGAATCACGGCGACAACGAGTCCCACAATCAGGAGGAACATGGCGATTGACAGGAGCACGGTGATCACCACCATAGCCCCGCTCCGAGCCGGCAAGCCATCGCTGATCTCGCCGAGGTCGGTGGCTGAGAGGGAGAGGGGCGAAAAACAACGTTAACCGTAAACATTAAAAAAACAGACATTTTCGTCAAATGATTACGAGCTAATTTGATATAATTTAGTTTAATCCTAAAAATAGAGTAGTCATATTTATGTCGAAGAGACGGCAGCTGTGGGGACTGACTTCCGCCCATGGTTTAATGAAACTGCGCTTCATTACGCAAAAAAGGATACCGACCGCCCTGAACAGTGACTAATGACGGGCACAGCTAACGGTTTTTTGGTGTTTTTTTAGGTTGCGTGAGATTCAACAATGAAAATGGGTGGTTTGGAGAATGTGAAACCACTATCCTTTCAAAGTGGGGCACAGTCCATAAAGTTACCTTGTTAACTGCTTTTGTTTTTTACGCAACGCAAAAAAAGGGCGTCTGCTAAATGACGAAATTCATAAATGGCATAAATAAAAAAAATCGAGAGCAGCTATACCTGTTCTTGTAGTGACGGGTATAGAATTGCTCTTGTCTGATCCCACGATATATTGAAATCTGTTTGGAATAATGAACCAGGGCGTGCTCATTAATACAAAATCAATTCACATTGCTGAATACTGAAAAATCGATGCCTATATGCAAAAAAGACATTTCCTTCAGGAGAGTTTATATTGCATGTTTCCTACTCCAGTAAAGACGTTGTAGAAGTGTTGGGCAAGGATCCAAAACTTGTTAATTGTCTGGGCATGTTGTAAATATTTTACAATAAAACCAGTCATTCAATTGTAAGCATACAATTGCAAGGCATCTCTACAGCAGGTACTTCTTAGAATTCATACTTGAAATTCGTTAAACTTTGTGAAGTGGTGAAAGCAAACTACTGTAATCCTCTAGCGTAGGCCCATCGCCATCCTTACCTGTATAGTGTACCATTGGTTAAAGCCTGGACTTGGTATCCAATATTTCTGCTAAAGCTGTACTGTTCAGTAATCGTAGAGGCTGTGATGAGGCCTCTCTTAAACCGGCATTCAGGGACCTTGAATATATTGTATAGAGTTTCTGTTGGATAATAGCATAGCATCAAAATCCAGCATTTTCTTTTTATATTAGGGTCAGGTTAAATAACAAAAAACAATACATACATAATTATGATTTTCAAATTGTACAATTGACAACAGTTCCTACATTAGTGCCTTGATTCTGGCTGATTATTTTAAGTGTTTGTAATGAAAAACCTTAATAATGTTTGTCCATGGAAATGTCCAATTGTAAAAAAAATGCAATTCTCCACAGTATTATGTATGATTTTAAATGTAGTTCTTTACTGGGCATTGCGTCCGCCATCACTCACTGTTCTCATTAGTGGCAGTGTTCTGGACCTCGAGATTCACACTTTGACCCGCAAAGGAGCAAGGGGGCAGGCTGAGAAGCACAGAATCCGAGAACTTGCCCGTCACCAGTCCATCAGCACCTGTTAGCAGGCGCACCTCAAATTCTGGAACAAAAATGACATTTTTTGTTTGTGCCGTGTTGCTGTTTTAATGATATTTTCTACTGTAACTATAGTAATCCCAAAGTGAACATCAACAATATTTCAGAATCTGTTCTAAAGAATTTTCTTGTTTACAGATTTAGGATTGACTGTTTTACGGGTATCTTAACATCGGTGAACTAGGATTCCTTCAAGATATGCCAGAATGAACACCAGTTTATTAATGGAAATAATGAGTATAAACTAAATAAACATAATATAAATTTAGAAATAACTTACCTGCATGTGCCAGGGTGAGAACCACCCAAAGGATAGCTGGAGTAAGGGAAAGCATTGTCCACAACTTACAGCTCTTCTGTACCGCTTACTGTGTGGGAGAATTCCCCAGAGCAAGGTGCCGCCTTGTGAAATGAGAGCACAGCAGTGACCTGAAAAACCTGAATCTTTTTGTCTGGTTGGCCAATAAGAGCACAAGTGAGCTTTCTGGGATCGTTGGGCATGAACAAGTATCACCTGAAGATGTTTTGTACGTCTCAGCTTTATTTACACCTATTCTGTGAATTCAGTGGAATGCCAGTGCAATTGGAGTTTAGAGAATGTTTTGTTTTGTTTACTATCCAAATCTTTTAAAACTCTTGCTAAATTACAAAAATATATTTTGCACAACGAACAGCATCCCCTTCTCAAATACATACAGCACTTACAGTAACATTGTATTTTTTTTTACAAATATAGAATAGTTTTTTAGAGAATGCAGTGATCTGGTTTATTCACACTTATTAATTATTTGTCCTGTAAATCAAACCCTGTAACACATGTTTTGTTTTTAATGCAGTCTCCAAATGAAAGACAGGCAATATGTGTTTTGTGTCACAAACATGCCCCAACCTGTGGCATGTCACCTGAGCAGGAGCAGGTGGAGCTGCCCCTGGAGACAGGTCTACAAGTTATGCCCAGTGTTGCACCAGGCCAACTGGTAGGGATCTCATCCTGGAACAGGGTGGAGCAAAACTCTTGGGTTAGTGTTGTATGGCGAAATAAAGAAAATAAAATCCTAATAAATAAGCAAGGTCTCCACCTTGGACAATTGTCTCCCTGCTACACTCCCTATTATTACCCCTGTGAGTGCATTCGATCAAGAGTGACCCCAGCTAAACAACTTGTGAAATGGACATATATAACTCTCTCATGCCAAAGGCAGCACAATTGACATCACTAAAACGCCCAGGCCTGTTAGCAAGGCTTTGGGATTTCTACAATACAGTCATTCATTATGACCTTTGTCATCATGAAATTCAGTCACCAAATAAAGTGGTTACCATACAGCACAATTTAGCACAAGGTAGGATTTTCAAGCACGCCGCCATAACCACTACACCAGCAGCTCCTGTTGTTGATGTTGTTGTTATCAGGAGTGTCACCTGAGACCGGGTGCGTGAACCAACGTATCTATTGTATAGCGATGCAATTTGTTTAGTAGCTCTGTCTTGCTAAGTTAAATTATTAAACGTTAGATATTTTCTTTAGAAATATCCCCACCGTGTGGCATAGCAGTTGTATTGCAGCATGTCTAAAGTTGTAATTCCGCTCCTAAAGTTGCAACAAAAGATAATTAGACATAGTATTAAATAGATACATATACAATATGTTTGACAAATGAATACAAATCGTTCAGTTTTCTTTACCACTCATAACATCGTTAATTGTGCTGTCTGGGGAATCTGTTAACATTTTCATTTGTCCTGGAGTGTTGACAGCTTGCAGCAACCTCCTGAAATCAAGCAGCATTAAATGACTTGCACTTTATACAAACAACTATTCTTTCAAACTAATTAAAAAAAGTATTTGAATTATAAGATATTTCAGAATCTATATCAATCAATATATTTTCTGCACAGCCTTTGAAATAGAAATTCCCTTTGATGAGCCTGGTTTTACATAGTCAAATAACAAGCAACATTCTGTAAAAGGAAATCGTTCTTAAAGTGGTTATATAGTCTTTCGAATAACGTAATGTTAGCACAATGCTGTTCCTTAGAGTTTTACATCATTTGACAGTACTGGAACTAATTTCTCTGCAAGTTCATGCTTACTCCACATTCCTTATTACTTAAATGGGAGATTATTTATGACAATAGACCGCTTCATAATAGTAGTCTTGGTAATTAGTTACCTCTCATTGTATGGGTTTCCAAGCAACATGTGACTAGATCTTTGTAAAAGAGATTAAAAAGCACTTCCAATGTGGTCTCAAAAAATGTCAACAGTGCCTTATTTACCCTGCTCTGATATAATAACTATTTAAATTTACAGAATTACGAAAAGAGATCTAAAACAAGAGAAAATGGCTTTGAGGGGACAATTATAGACATTTGCAAGTCTGCAACCCCAATGCATGATCCACACGGCTCGCATCATTCGTAAAGGCCGAGGGCGCGGCTGGAGGGGGTGTGTACATACTAGGCAAGAGACCGGGGCGGGGTTTCAGGAGCGGAAAGGGATGCACGCTGGAGCCGTCCGTTTGGGAGGAGGTACACAGTGGGCGGTGTTTACATCTTATTACGCTACTTAGCTAAAATAGGTTATTTATTTATTTATCGTATCTTACCCTGTTCGGGCAGTCTAATTTTAGTACCGGTAATTGATTTATAAACCGGGTTTACTGACTGTTGCAGCTCCGGTTTCCCTTCCTCTCAGGATAGGTAAATGTAACGTCCTGCCTCAGTCACTCGCAGAAACTTCCCGTCTGAGAAAAGTCTAAAAGAGTAGAAAAAAGGGAACGACACGGAGTCAGTTGAAGAAAACGCCACTGTATTCCACGAAAGAAGGAAAGAGACAACGACGGGGCTGTGACTGGATTTTCACATTTCCGGTCCCGAAGAGACAATTGTATGACACAGCTAGAGTTGTATGTCCTCTACGTAGCTACTGCGCCCATATGAGTATCAGCGGTTCATGACATATAAGAGACGCTGTGGTTTAATGGGACTTTCGCTTAGATAGATCTCTTCACCGAAAACGGGCCTCGAAATTTTACAGACGCGCTGCTCGCTCCGGGGTGTCCGGTGGAATTATCGCTGTGCCTGGGAAGGAGGGCGGCCCCCCAACCACGGGGGTCTACCCGGCCGGCTCTACAGCAGCGCTTTAGCATGGCAGGAAATCTGAAGAAAGGTGGGGGGCTGATCGGGATGATGAAGGACGCTTTTCAGCCCCATAATCACCACCTCCACTCCAACCATCAGCCAGGGGCCGTGGACAAAAAAACCGTGGAGAAATGCTGGAAACTTATGGACAAGGTAATGTGGTGCTTCGCATACACAGCTAATAGCAAGCTAATGTTAGTTAGCTTGCTAGTAGTCGTTATTTAACTGTTATAAATAGCCAGTTAAAATAGATGGACATTTTGTGAGCTAGCAAAGTTAATTTATTGGTAGTTTAAGCTATGTATATAGCTTGATAAGAGAATCTTGGTTTTGCTGGTTAGCTAGGATGCAAGTTGTTTTGCTGATATCCAGCAATCACAGCTGGCTTCATATATGAATTAGTCGGAAGCATTTCCACTACTGGCTTCTTTGATGGTCTCTGTTAATAAAGTAAAGGGCCATCAAGATATTTCCGCAATATAAAAGTATCATAAAATCTTATTTATGTGACCTTGATTTTCAGCACTCAAAAATGCAATTCTCTCTTTTCCCTTGCACGCTTTCAGTTGGTTGAAAACATGTCTAGTTTAATATTTCGTCATTGAAAATATAGATATGTTTACGACATATGCTAACCAGCCCACTTTGCAGTTGCAACGAAGCGGAAATGTTATTAATATTTTTGGCTGGAGTTACCCATTAAGTAGTTGTCTGAGTATGACGTCGTTATAGGCTACCCCTCGCAATCGCGTGAAATTTGGGGGGAAAAAATGAAGCCCCATCATCGATGTACCAGTTTGTGCGGTTTCTAAACGACAAACTGTCAATGAACTTCAGCTGTCTATATCAGTTAAACTTCTGCATCTGCAAACTACTTCATAACCGTCGGATTTTTTTATCTTTTATATTATCATCTTCCTGGTAATTGTTAGATTAGAATAAAGGTTGTTTTTTAAATCACATTTTTTTAAGATTATGTTTATTGGTCTGTGATGACTTTTAATGGCTAAACTAATCTGAGGTTCTTATAAATACCTGCCAACCTTTTAATTTTCTTAGGTACCCTACAACAGTATTTTGAAACTTTGAAATGAGAAAACAACATATTTGCAGATTCTGCTTGAACTTCTCATTTTGTATTCAACATTTTAATGTGTTTAAAAGCATTCATTTATTTATGTTCGTATTACTACCCTAATCTTAATTCTGCACATCTGACAGCTAAAAGGCATGTGAAATTAATGAAAATAAAACACTTTTGATTTAATTGATGCAGGTCTAATGTGAATTGTGCTCCTCTGCCGGAAACTGTGGAAACTGTGTCAGATTAGCAGACGCTGTCGGTTTCCTGTGATATTCACACACTGAAATGGCCTAGCGCTTGTTGCAGTGGCATCCTCATACCACTTTAGTTTGAATACTTTCTGTATATTTAATTTGACTGCATAATCCCCTTTTTATGACTGTATGACTATTAGCTGGGAGAAGCCATACTGCTCTTGGCCTATAGGGATTGTCCAGGTTGGTAAAACATCTCTGGTCATACTGGGAATTCGAAGAGCAGTGTTCAAGCTGAGATAAATGGCTAATAAGGCCATTTTTGGGTCTGTACACAGGTTGTGTTGAAATACACAGGAGTGAATGGGAGCTGCCATTCTGACTGGAACAGCATTAAGTCTGTTGTCTTTTTTCTTAACAACAATTTCTCATTCACTCATTCATTTTCTACCTTCTGGTCTTCTGAACGTCTTCACACTGGCAGCGGAGAGCATTCTGTAAGATCAGTGGTGGGACTTTTCTCTAGTGGTTCTCTTTGCGCTTGATGCTGCCAAGATCAAGACAAGCCCTGCTCCTTGACAGACTTGCTCACGCTCAGTTTGTCTGCTCCATTAATTTTTTGTTTAGACGTTCTATGCTAAGCGCAGTCATTTCCTGACATGTCTCAATGTCGAACAAGAAACAGGAAGTGGCAGGGTGAAAGGGAGGGGAAGCTGGTCTCCTCCAGAGGTAAAATGAGGTTGGGGGGGTTAGAAATGAGGGTCTCAGACCTCACTCCTCCCAAAGCAAGACGAGCAACATGTTAAAAGTTTTCCCTCAGCTTTATGGCCATGGCAGAGGGGGCCAGCCTATTCCATCAATTTAAAACTTTTTTTGTTTCTGTTGTGAAGCTTCGCCTCCTTATTCGTGTGGTTGTGCATGCTCGTGTGTCTTGTCCCTGGGTCACAGTCTGTCAGGATTTTCAACAGTTTGCAGTGGCACAGGGGGGCTCTGGGTGATGTCATAGCACCGCGCCAGTCGGGAGTGCGTGCCTCTGTTTATACGACTAACTACTAACCTCATATTCCAGGAAGGATGTGTTTGTTGTTCCTGACAGATTTCCTTTTGATGAACAGGAAATTTACTCTGAAATCGGAAGCCAGCCGGGTTTTATTATGTGCTCGTTTAGCAAACAAGGGGAGGTGGTGACTGTCTGGAGTGGAGATTTAACAAGGATCTGTGCCCTATTTTAGCCCATTTAGGTCTTATTAATATTTGAATAATTTATATAATGGTTCTGTGAAACTGAAGATGGATAGGACTAAATTATTTCATAAGGGGTAGCTCCAGTTGTTGTCACAAATAAAATTACCACTTTGAATTGAAACTTTCTAATCGGTTATTGCTTAAATGGCTGCACCAATTGGATTTAAGATGCAGGTTTTGGTTAGCTTGACCGTTGAAATGGGCCGTTACCAGCTGACAAAAATCCTCTCGTGGGGGACTTTTGCTCATCTAATACAGCTAGGAAAGCCTTCTGCGCCATCAGAACGCGTGTTCTTAACAGCGGGAACGGCGTGAACGGGAAACGAGTGTGTTGAACGGCATGGTATATAATACTGAATAATAAGCCGTCTGTTAGCTCTCGTAAGCTGAAACTGTGAAACCATCAAAAAGCCCCAATTTAAAAGTGTGTGTGTGTGTTAATTACGTGGACATATGGTAGGGTAACACTACTCATAGCTACAGTTTTTTTAAAATTTGCTTAAAAGATTAAAATGCATTTGAATGTTACACCTGCCTTTCTCTCCATTGTTTGCACCTCTCCATTTCTTTCTGCGCCATGGCCTCTCAGGTCAATCCTCCCCCCAGTAGCTGCGGGGATCCAGTCGTTGCCATGGTGCATCGCTGGGTCATTGTCATCGGAGTTGAAGTGAGCTTTCTGAGGCCTGTCTAACCCCCCTGTGACCGTGCCCTGGTCCGTGGCGTGACTGAATCCTGCCTGTCGCTACAGTAGGGAGGCTGACCACCTTCTCTTGTGACAGTGCCTGGTCTCTGGAAGTCCAAGCATTATTGGAAACTTAAATGTATCTGAGGTCAAATGTTGGTCAGCTATAGGTTGTGAATCCTGGTGGGCCCGTTTAACCCCCGCCCACTCTTCGGCCTTATCTCCCCCTCTGCAGGTGGTGCGGCTGTGTCAGAACCCCAAGCTGGCCCTGAAGAACAGCCCGCCCTACATCCTAGACCTGCTGCCGGACACCTACCAGCACCTACGCACTGTGCTGTCGCGCTACGAGACCAAGATGGAGGTGCTGGGCGAGAACGAGTATTTCCGTGTCTTCGTGGAGAACCTGACCAAGAAGGCCAAGCAGACCATCAGCCTGTTCAAAGAGGGGAAAGAACGCATGTATGAAGAGAACACCCAGCCCAGGTAAAGCAGAGGAGCCCAGGGTGAGCCTGACTCCGCCCTCTTTCTCTGGGGTCATACTCGCTGTTCCTGCACTGTGCTTGGCAAATAGCTTTCTGTAGAATTTTGCTGTTGCTGCTTGTTCCTCCTTTCTACAAATAATGAAAACTTTATCAAGGTTACTATGCAATTGGCCAATGAGAGGAAGTGGTACTTTCACAAGTTGTTCTTTTGAGCTGATATGAACACAAATGCTGTGGAATTCAGGCCAGAGCATTGAGTTGTGTTTCTGACCTTCTGTTATTATGTGTTAAAGGTTAGCCTGCCTGGAAAATAAAACTCAGAATGGCAAATTGATTCCATTTTGCCTTGTTTGTGCCCTGTTGGTTTATGTAGCGCCACTGATTTCGCCACTTATATATTTGATGTATATCTACCTGCATGGTCAAATTTGCGGAATGATCAGGCATACGTGCCTGACTATGAGAAACTGTAATGCTTAAGAGAGCACTCAGCCAACGGCTGTTTTGTGGCCTGCAGAGGTTTTCTGTTGGATTAATTTTGGTGGTAAGAGCCAGTTGCAGGCTGGGGAATGTTTGGTTCAGGGTGTTTGGCCTAGCAGGGTCAAGCGAGCGCTCTCCTGTTATCAGTGGCAGTCATAAAGTAGATCATCCTGTAACTCTTCCTCTCCAGGTGCCTTTTTTCTTTCCTGTTACCCATTGTCGATTCAATCGTTGCACCAGCTGAGGCAGAACCTTCTTCTAACGTTGCTGTGACGTTGGTGCCCGGTGCAGTGAATCCCAAGCCTGTGGCTGCGTTGCCCAATGCCTGCGCTGTAGCCGACTGCCAAACAGGAACTCCCCCAGCGGGGGGCATGCTATCTGCTGGTGAATCGTCACCGTGGTATCTGCTAGGGGTTTATGTGCCTTTTGTTCTGAGAAAAAAGTTTTTCTATCTCGGAATCGGCACACCGTCACACCTTTTTATTTTCATTTTCTACGCTTGCACAGGCAACAGTCGGCTAGAAAGGAAAAGTGTTTTGGTTTGTGGTGCCGTGAATTCAAATTTTTTTTACCCCTAGCATTTTTTAGCAGATTTATTCCCATCATGACTTAGTCCTTATTCCCCTTTCTAAGTAGGCCCTAAGCCCTTTGTCCCTTGTGTGACTGGCTGTTTTCTGCAAATGTTCTCCATCAGCGTTCTGAGACTGCATCTCAGACTCGTTGTCTGAAACTTCTGATCCAGCTGCAGGGCGTTGGAGCCGGGCGACGCCGTCAAGCGAGCCCAGGCCACATGCCGGCTTTACTGTTCTGCACAGCCCGAACCGCCGCTATTATCTGTTAGCGCACACTTCTTGTCGCAGCGATAAACATGACATTTGTGTTCCATTCAGGAGCGTTTGTGTGAAAAGTGCGCCGCCTTGTCTACGCTTGTTCTTCCGATGGCCGTTTATTCCCGTGTGCTCTCGCCCCTCAGGCGTGCAGCTCAATAGACAGATTATCTGTACCTCTGCATCGACGACATTTGAATACAATTTTAATAACTCGTTTCGTGACTGCTGGTGGCTCAGCCGTTTGCTGCCGCGCGGCACACCTGCGCCCTCTTTCAACAGATGTGCGGAGACACCCCCATGTACAGATAACGGGCGCACCCGAATGTGAGCGGTGCATACGCGCACACGCACACCTGCTTCGCTTGGGAGACCACATGAAAGAGCCAGTGCAGTGGAACCGTTTTTTTTTTTGGCCGTCGGTCTGTCTGCCTTTGCTTTGGCTTTGTCTGTGAGTTCGGGGCTGGTGGATGCTCTGTCCCAAGAGTGGAGGGATTCGCCCTGGGCGATAATGGCCCAGCAGTGGTCTCTGTCTCCGCCGGATGTTCCTATAGGGGCGGTCGGAGAGTTTTTGGGAAATGTGATGCTGGTCCCTTTGCTCCTTCCCCCTAAGCGTAGCAGCCCGCGGTGCAGATATAATTTGGTGGGATGCGGGATCAGATCTCATCCAGTCCTCAAAAAAAAAGAGCACCAGAAGGCAACCGAGGCCCACCTGAGTTTTGTTCCGTCCTTGGCGCCTTCCGAGTTGGTCGATATGTGAGTTTGGGCCCCGTCAGAGCTCCTTTGTTCCGTCCAGCTCTTTCACACCCAAACGGGTTTAAGTGCCATTTCAGTGGCTTTGTGTTTTGATTAACTGTGAAGGCTGCCCCCTTGAGGGACAAAATATGAAATGATTCTGCTGTAACCAAGGCACAGCAGGTTGCATGAAAGATCCAATTCATAGTAAATGTGTTAATTTGTGTGGCCTTGATGGTACCTCTAGTATCTAAAGTTTAATCTTGTGCTATCTTATCTTGTTGTAATCATTATACTCTGACCAGTCGCCTCCATATTGTTGGCATAGGTATCAATTTGGATGAGTATGTTGATACCATACATGTGAACTGTAGCCCTAGCTAGTACGATGAAAATGTGTGTTTTTTTTTAGGTGCAGTTTAAAGGTGTTTGGGCTCCTGTTATAACCGCCAGAATGCAGCGTTAGCGACACTCTGCTCACCCTTCGCCCAGCTGCCAGGTCATGATTAGGGCACACTTATGTGCATACATCGGGACCCGACACCCCGAAAGGTGTCCTCAACTGACCCTGTGACATGCTGCAGTTGACGTTCCATCTTTCTGCTTTCGGTGGCTGAATGTGTGTTTATTGATATGATGCTCGCGTAAGTGTTGAGCTTGAATTTACCGTAAGGGAAATGTACATAGTGCATAGCTAAAAATGTGTGTCTAGATATAGTTTTTCTTTGAAGTCCTATATGATGAGGCCTATGTCGGTAAGAGCCTGCTGGAAATGCGGTTTGTGTGGCTAAACACCATATAAATAATTCATAGCTAGGTTTAGTGAGTGTGCTGGCCTTGTGGGCCAGAAGCAGAAAGGCCTGTCTATTTTTTGATTCAGCTCTCACCAAAAGGTAAGGGGTCGAACTATTTCTGCTTCTATTTTTTTATTTTTCTAAATTTAACTAAGTGTGGACTGATCTGAAACTTTGTGCTATAAATTGTGTGTGTGTGTGTGTGTGTGTGTGTGTGTGTGTGTGTGTGTGTGTGTGTGTGTGTGTGTGTGTGTGTGTGTGTGTGCCTGAGAAAACGGGTAGACATGGCAAAGCCCTGATAATGTTGTGTGTGTGTGTGTATGAAATTGTTTAAATGTTGCGTGTGTGAGTGAGGGGTTTAAAATGACAGAGTGAGTGAAAGGCGGACACGCTATCGGGCCCGTTTCCTGACACAGATCCGCTGAGCAGTGTGTTCACATCCAGAGAGCTGCAATTGAGAAGTGATGACTGTGCAAAAAGGGGAACCTGGCTGCTGTTTGGTGCGGCCGGCTCGCTCCTCTGTCTCCCCCCCGTGCGCTCTTCTCTAAAGTTCTGCTCGTCACTCAGGACCTGACACCCTTTAGCAAAGGCCATGGGTCGTTTTAAAAAACTGACCCTGATAACCTTCCCTTATTTTCTTTCATGGAGAAAAGAGCTCTAAGGGTGTTTTCACCTACTGTCCTCTAACTTAACCAGTATGTTTTCTTTTAATCAGAATTTTGTGGTGAAAAAGAAGCGAGGAACTTTAGTATTTGCACTGCCCTTCCCTATAAATGCAAGTTCACTTTGGAATTTCAGGTTCCAAAGAGGTTTCACATCCTTTTGCATTCACACTGCTGTTTTTGGAATAGGCACTGAAGTCAGAATTGACTCATTGAACTCAGAGTATTGAAACAAGACTGCAGTTAGGGTTCATTGGGCACGTTGCCTGTTTAGTCATTATCACAGCTGTATTATATTGAAGAAATAAATTTCGTACATTGGGAAACGCCACTCCTCTCTAGGCTATAATTCATGAGTAAGGTGAGAGGGTAGTGGTAAAGGAAGGTCAGTGGTCAAGGAGAACGTTCAGGTATGGTGTGCTTGAGAAACGAAATGATCGCATTGAGCGGCACATTTACATTGCATCGATTAGGCAAGTGGATTTTTATGGAGCCACCTTGTGAAAACTGGGTTATTTTTACGCATTCTCACTGACTGACAAACCAAACCGTCGGGGAAAAATGCAGAAAGAGACCAAATTCCTACAGCAAAAAAACCCCCCAAAAAATTGATGTCCAAACCAGAGTTGAATCGACACTGACAATGTTGTTTTAACACTGTGTGTGTGTGTGGGTGTATAAGCAGCTCTTCTATCAGAGAAAACAGGAAACTGGAAGGGTGCAGTTCCAGCTGCAGCTTAAAAGGTCACACCAAAGCCAAAAGAGGAAGAGAAGCATAGTGTCCTGGGGAGCGGGGCCTGTAACCATAGGAACTGCACGAAAAAAAAATTGTGTGTGTGTGTGTGTGTGTGTGTGTGTGTGTGTGTGTGTGTGTGTGTGTGTGTGTGTGTGTGTGTGTGTGTGTAATCCAAATGAGAAAATATTTTTCGTTCAACCTGTTCCGACTGTAAATCCATTTTGTGTGTGGGGTGATCAGGAGGGAAAAAAGGTTGTCGCTCCTCTTTAGTATTTTTGTTTGGCTAAGGGGTGGAGTCTGAGGCGTGAGAAAGCAGGGCAGTGATTATGTGTCCCCTTTCACCCCCACCCACCCATTCAGCCCAAGGAGCACTGTTCCTCCTCAGCCTGTGAGCGCACATTCGGTTACAGAGTATGATGAGCACACGCACATGGATGACACTGTGGTTCTGAAGCTCCGCTTCCTGGCGATGTGCCTGGCAGTTCCTTGTGAGGAATTTTCCAAATTGACAACTGTTCACTCTGTGGTGTCTCTAAAGCCGTGTTTTTTCTCTCTCCCCTCCATTCATCCCCCTCTGTCTTGTCTTCACCCTCACTTTCAGGCGGAACTTGACCAAGCTGTCTCTGATATTCAGCCACATGTTAGCCGAGCTCAAGGCCGTCTTTCCCAATGGCCTGTTTCAAGGGGACAACTTCCGGATCACCAAGGCGGACGCAGCTGAGTTCTGGCGGAGGTCTTTCGGAGACAAGTGAGTGGATCCGAGACAATGGACACCCAAACACTAATATGGCTGTGAGCGTTTGGCCACGACAGGGTGATGACATGACTCTGTTTTGACGTGCTTCTATTTAGCGTTAGCGACTGAATAATTTATAAATATTGTTGTAGGTGTGGTCGCAGCACTGCATTATAGCTCAGTGAGCCTCATCTCCAGTCTGTTTCATTGCACTGCTGTGTATTAACTGGATTGGAGCTAGTCCCTGAAGGGTGTGGTCCACTTGAGGTCTGAGGTCGTGACCCTGTACCCGCAGGACGATCGTGTCGTGGAAGGTGTTCCGCCAGGCGTTACACGAGTTCCACCCCATCAGCTCCGGCCTGGAGGCCATGGCGCTCAAGTCCACCATCGACCTGACCTGCAATGACTACATCTCTGTCTTTGAGTTCGACATTTTTACCAGGCTCTTCCAGGTATACACTGTCCCCGCCCCATCCTAGTCAACCCCAAGACCCTAGAATCACACTCTGAGTGGTGCCCAAGGAAAACACTCTTGAGACCATAAATGGAAGAACTCTCTTGTATTACATGTTGTCATAGCAGATCTAATGATCTTGAGCAACCTATAAAGTTGAGGTTTAGCACCTTTCTCAGGCGTACAACCGCAGCAGCCTTCTCAAGATTTTACTGTTCAAGTCCAGTACTTTAGCCACTTAGCTGCTAGCCCTAGTTCATTGGCTAATCTGCCTGGACGGTGCCATTGAGAGGACCACTATCTACTAACAAAGAGACCACACATGGTACATACTTTGTTTTCACATTATAAGATTTATTTATGTATAAACAATTCAAGTTAAACGATGTAAGTAGGTGTATGCTATATAAAAACGTTCCGTCGGCAATACCATGCAAATCATTTGAACAAAAATCTGCATCCCATGTTGCTGGCTACAGCGCTCCTAGACAGTTGGCTATTCAGTATTATTTGCTAAGAACACAAGGTAATTTGCTAATAGGAGCAGCCATTTAGGCAATATTGCAGACTCAAAAGATTTTTAAGTAGTATTTTTTCCTATGAATATTACAAATGTACACCAATTACCGTGAATGTCCGTGTGCTTGCATTTGTGTCCATGTAACTGGTGTGTGTATGTGTGTGTTGCTGTTTTCATGAGTTATTGCAGTCTGAATGCTGCAACGTTACTGCAATGTTGTGCGAAAGTTCCACATTAGTTGAGAATGTGTCTGGTCTGTGTCCCCAGCCGTGGTCGTCATTGTTGCGGAATTGGAATAGTCTGGCTGTCACTCACCCCGGTTACATGGCCTTCCTCACCTACGATGAGGTCAAGGCGCGACTGCAGAAGTTCATTCACAAGCCAGGCAGGTGGGGACCGCGCTGTCGAGTACACGCGCACTCCGAGATCATTACACCCTCTGACCGCTCTGACGATGATGACCGTGAGTGCCTCTCTCGCTGCATCCTGACTCTTCTCATGCCCACCAGCTACATCTTCCGTCTGAGCTGCACGCGTCTGGGCCAGTGGGCCATTGGCTACGTCACAGCCGACGGGAACATCCTGCAGACCATCCCCCACAACAAGCCCCTCTTCCAGGCCCTCATCGACGGCTTCCGGGAAGGATTGTGAGTTCTCCCAGCTTTTCCCCTCTCCGGATTTGCTCCGTTCTAAACGCACAAATGCACACAAACATTGCCGCCCCCGAGGTTCATTCTGGTTTAAACACACCCACTGACGCACTCATTCACAAACAAACATCGCCCCTCTCCCAGTTCGCTCAGGTCTGAATGCTTGCACACACACGCACACAGACATCGCCCAGTTTGCTTAGGTCTAAATGCGCACACAGAAATCACCCAGTTGGCTCAAGTCTAAATGCGCGCGCGCGCGCACACACACACACACACACACACACACACACACACACACAGACATCACCCAGTTCGCTTAGGTCTAAATGTGCGCACAGACATCACCCAGTTCGCTCAGGTTTGAGAGAACCCTGACTCCCTGTGACTGGGAGAATAAGCAGACTTGACCTGACTGGTGTGAGTTCAAACGAAAACCATTTCCTGTTTAGAGAAGGTGAAGAAACAAGCTGTCATGGTGAAAACCCTGGGACCTGGCTTGGCCTTAAAGTGACACACTCGGGGGAAAAGGAACCCTTGGAATGTGTGTCAAATCTGGATAATATTGTCTAAGGACATTCTGTATAATCTAGCCCCGTTTTCATCCGTTTATGGAGCAAATTCATGTTTTATTTGATAAAACTGCTACATGCTTTTTATCGACCCGAGACCCTGTCTCTCCGGTTCCATTCCATATGGTTCCATTTAAATGGACATGCCACTGCCTGCTCACCTCTCTGCTCAGCCAGGCACAAAAAAACCACACGGGCATCATTTCAAACCTTATTAAAGAAAAGAAAAAAGTGTTTTGGGATTGGTCTGATGTCTATGCAAGCCATATCTTGTGCTATTCTATGAGCAGACTCATCCTGGAAGAATCAAGGAACACTTCCAGTGTTCTACGAGTGAAATAAAAGTATGCTCATTCTAAATGTGGTGAAGAATTCTTATCGTCATGATAAAAACTTGCTGACATTAGTAATGTTAGTATATTTGGAATGAGCTAGGGTGAAGTTCCTCTTAAAGGGGGCTAATGTATTTTAGCCTTTTTGGAGACCGAGTATCTAATAATAACCCAGCTTCTATGCACTGTATAAATGATTCGATGACGGTAGTCAGAAAGAGAAGCTCTCCACGGGCTTCCGATGTTAGGTTTTTGGTTCCAGTCATCTCCTGACGCTTGGCAGCGCTTCCGCAATTGGAGGGGCTGAGAAGTAGGGGGTGTGACTCCACTTCGTGCCCAAGTGCTGGCTTTCCACTGTTTGTATGACGAGACTCATTCTAAAGGTTTTATATCAGTTGACAGGCCCCTGTCCAAATCCAGCAAGCCATCAGTGTGAAGCTATGGACCCTAAGAAAAAGGCAACCGTTGCATTGTGCGAGCTTCCCAGCTGTTGAGAGTGCAAAGTTGCTGGGAAGCTGAACAAAGGCTAAAGCGTACTCCTGGAACCGAAATTCGCCGTGGTTTCCCATGCATCACGTCGTCATAACTACCACCGCAATAACAATGTAAAACGTTGTGGTCAATGGTTTTTATGCCGCTTATTGACTGATGTTCTCATTTGCCTTAATTTTACCAAAGTTGGAAGTGGCCCATATGGCTCCAAAAACTTTTCAGGTGGCTTTTCCCTGCCAGCCTCCTCCAGGTGAATTCGTCAAATTCAGTTAATTATGGCTAATCTCAGAATGATATGCCTCTGAGTGACAGCCTCTTGGCCCTTCCTCCGCCTCTACCTCTCTCCAGTTACTTGTTCCCTGATGGACGAGCTCAGAATCCAGACCTGAACGGACTGTGCGAGCCCTCCCCTCAAGACCACATCAAAGTCACACAGGTGGGAGTGTCCCTGCCGGAATGCAGCAAGCCTTTGCCTCTCTGTCTTCTCCCCATTTGCCTCTTCTCATTGGCTGGTCTGTGTGTTCTGCCACGCAGGAGCAATACGAGCTATACTGTGAAATGGGATCCACCTTCCAGCTCTGCAAGATCTGCGCCGAGAATGACAAAGATGTGAAGATCGAGCCGTGCGGACACCTTATGTGCACGTCCTGCCTTACTGCCTGGCAGGTGAGCGTGGCCAAGCAGACGCCCTCACCCTGTCTCCCACCAGCTCCTATCTTACCCTCTCTCTGTCTCACCCTCTCTCTCAGGAGTCAGAGGGCCAGGGCTGCCCATTCTGCCGCTGTGAGATCAAGGGCACGGAGCCCATTGTGGTTGACCCCTTCAACCCCAAGGATAACAGTGCTGGACCCTTCGCCGGCTACCCGGGCACCTTTGGGGCGGAGGGTTCGCCCTCGCCCAGCTACGAAGACGACGATGACGACCGGCTAGAGGACCCCCACCTCATGATGAGCAATCTTGCCTGTGCCAAGGTAACCCCACCCCCAAGTTAGGTCAACATTTCAGTCTCTCCAGCTGTTCCTCAGAACATGCTGTGACGATTCTCCAAAGCCACAGGAGAACTCTCTCCTGGTGCATGGTGTTCCAGCGGGGTTGAAATGTGGCACCTTTCCTTCTGTGTCCCGCCTAACAGTCAGGTTTTAACTCCTGGATTGCCAGAACATTGACCCTTTTAAAGGTAATTTTCAGTTTACCACTCATTACCGAGTCCCTGCATTTCTGCCTGACAGGTGGAGCGCCCCCCCTCGCCCATATCCCTGCCTCCGCAGGCCCCCCTGCCCCCTGTCCCCCCTCGTCTGGACCTGCTGCAGCAACGTCAGACCAACTCCCCTGGGGCTGCCAGCCCGGGAGCAACCTCTAAGGCAAGCGAGAAAACGTAACCTGCCAACCCTAATGCTCAGAACCCAACCAAACGCCAAAAACACTGGGGAAGTGAGCTAAGATCTCTCTGTGAAGTGTGGGTGGTGTGGAAGAACCAGCCAATATAATCGTTTTGCAGTGCGATTCAGACTTGACTCAGGAGTACGAACATGTTGACCACACTCTGCGTCTCTTGTCTCTTGCCTCTTGCAGGCCCCCTCCCACCACAAAGACAAACCCCTGCCCCTGCCACCAGTTTTGCGAGACCTGCCGCCCCCACCCCTACAGAGACGACCCCTGCCCAACACCCCCGGGGTAGAGTCACTTCCGCTAACGCGTGATAGGCACCCCCCAGCAGCCCCCGGTCGTGGTGGTGCAGAGTGGAACATGCGGCCTGTGCCCAGGGCGCCCGGCGATTCGCGCGGCTCCCGAGAGCTCTCCAACCGACACTCCCTCCCACTGGCCCTGCCGTCCGCAGCAGATGGACGAACGGACACACCCAGGAACAACAACTCCCCCAGTCTGGACCACCAGCTGGTGAGACCCGCTCCCTTCTCCTGTATGGGCTCGCTTCACTAATCCCAGTTCATCATGGTTAAATGTGTGCTGGCATCTGGTTGTAGGACCACTCATTGGTTCCTGGTTTTTGTTTTTTTTACCCCTCAAGAGTTTTGGAGGTAGCGCCTCAGGGACTCCCGAGTACGACTGCCCCAAGGTGAAGCCCTCCACGTCTGCCAATGCCATCTACTCCATAGCCACCAGGTATCGCCTGTACTATGTGTATGTTTTTGTGCATGCATTTGTTTCTATGTGCTGTGTGAGAGGTGACTCTGAAATTGATTTCTCTGCATATTGAAAGGCCCAATTCTTCCCTGAAGCCAATGACTTCTACTGAGGCGTTTGAGGTCGAGGAGGCGGCGTACATGAGCCCCACCTCTCTTCCTGTACTGCCCCCCCTGCTGGCCACTGCTGGAGATGTTGTCCCCAGAGCTCCCAGCTCATGGTGAATTCCTCAACTTTTTTTTTCCCAAAAACAGGCTATCAAACAGGCTAAACTTTATATTACATTGACAAGAAGTAATGCATCTGCTGGTTTGAGTCAGGATAACTAAATTGCATGATTTAAATGTGATTAAAAAGAATGATCTTATTTAATTTTTAGTTTAATAACTAATACAAAAGTGCATGATATACTTTTTTAATGGTCGTTTTAGACTGACTAAATCAAAAACAGATGACTGAATTAACACTGCGGGTGATTACATTCCAACACCCTACAGATACTGTGATTCTTTGCCATCTCTCATAGCTCTGTCACAGGGATTTTAGAACTGCGACCGTATTTTTTACAGTGGACCCCTCCCGTGAAGGACCTTACAGACGTTCTCTCTCTTCCTCTCGCTCTCCTGTCTCTGTCGACCCTGCAGGGCTGCGCTGGCCGATTTAGACTCTGTCGGAGTTCAGCCGTACGAGGCCATGTACAACATCCAGGCCCAGGCTCTCTCTGGTCCCCTGCCCGTTCTGGTCCGAGATTCTGGTACTGCCACCCAACCTTCTACAGCCCCCGGGGGCCTGTCTTTTGCCGGAAGATACTGGTCCTGGTGCGTCACTCCTCACTCTGCTCTCTGCCTTTCAGACTACTCTGACCTGCCGCCCGCGGTCAGTGCAAACGGCCCCTGGGAGCCCACGGCAGAAGGAGTGAAGGAGGAAGAGGAGAACGGCTACGACTACCCCAAACCGCCCATACCCTTGGGCCCCGCTCGCCGAACCCTCTCTGACATCAGTGGTGTGTCGTCCACCTTCACGCGCCTGGCCATGGAGCTGGACGCGACCGCATCTGGTGTGTTCCGCTGCCCGGTGTCCCGGACCTGCAGTCTCTAGCTCTCCTCAGTGCATTCCCTTTAACATTGCCTTTCCGTGCCGCTGAGACCCTCTCTCCCATTCCAGGTATCTCTGAGTCGGGCCACGCCCCCGAGCGCCCGCCCAAGCCCCTGCCTCGCAGGATCAACTCAGACCGCCGTGCGAGTCCTGTGTCTCCCTCTGAGATCGAGCACCTGATGAGTCAGGGTTACTCTCACCAGGATGTGCAGAAGGCTCTGATGATCGCGCAGAACAACGTTGAGATGGCCAAGAACATCCTGCGGGAGTTTGTCACTGTCCCTTCCTCTGCTCACATCCTCACGTAGCGCCTGTCTTACTGCGGCTCACACAAATACACATATACACACACAAGCGCGCACACACACACACACACACACCAAGGGGTACCACCTGTCCTCTGCACACACACCCTCTGGTAACCCCTTTCCGACTGGACGCACGCACTCAGATACATACTCGCCCATGCTTAAACGCGCACTTCAGAGCATCCGCTCATCCATTGTGGAAGGATCTTTGGCTAAAACCCTGTAACCCCTTGTGTCACCTGTGTAAGCTCCCCTGTGGCGCTGTCTACCTGGCCAGCAGCACAAGCAGTAGCTTTGGAAACAGTCTCGTGCTATGGCTCCTAGGCGGTCGAAACTGAACCATGTTCAGTATTCAGTGGTGCTCAGCGTGGTGTGGAGTTTAGGCTGATTGCGACCCTTGGGTCCCAGCAGCAGGGTACCGTTGTGGTACGACTGTGAAGGACATTGTAGCCACCTGCTGTGGGGCCATGGGCGTTTCTGGTGCTTCAGAATTCAGCCTTTCTTTCTGTACGGCGTGGATATTCTTTCACAGCGTCAAGTGACACCCTTGCGTAATGGATTAATAGCAGGATGTGTGTACGCTGTGTGAAATGTGTCACTAAGCTGAATGGCTTGTTCCTAGGATCGGCGTGGCCACCAGGGGGCATCATTGCATTAGCCAAGTTGCATGTGACACGATTTTATAAACTTTCTAACAGTGTTTCTTTTTCTAACCATGGCATAAACTCTTAACTGGTTCCTTTTAGAGAAGAAAAAAATTTACTAATACAACTGTACACTTCTCCTTCCTTTGTCCTGTTTTATAGTGGTTTGGACTGCAGCATAGCTTGGTGGGAGTTTGAGTTGTATTAGAGGTGTGGCATAGTGTGAAATTGTCTTTGAAAATGCATTATTGTTACCAAGTCAGAAGTGCTTTCCTGCTGCTGCTACTGTTTGTGCTGAACGATTTAAGCCTTAAATGTACATTTGTAAGTATTCTGTGGCGTAACCGCGTCTTTAAAGTGACAGTATCAGGTTTTTCTCTCGCCACGCGCTTGATAAAGTGGGAGGAGTCTGTCCGAGCCTGCCCTCTACCCGAGTTTACCTGCGTTGCTTTGCTGCAGATCTTGCATTGAAGATCATCAAACCTGGTGGCGGGTTTGAGATGGCCTTACTGCAGCAGCAGCAACGATAACCACACCCAGTGGGAGGGGCAAGCAAGGAATGGAATGGAATGACACGTCAGGAAAAGCGAGCATCGGCCCTACCTCATGTTTGACTTTCGTTTAGTCTCTGCTTGTTTTTGTTGCCGACCTTTTAGGAGGAGAAGCGCTTAGGTTGACCGTGTGTGCTTTTTTCCTCGGGACTGCCCAACAGGCCTGGAACCTCCACGCTATTGCCTTATACTTCTGTTCCCTTTATGTCAGTGCGTGGCACGGGCGTGTTCCCAGCATAATGCCATGGGTACAGTTGTAGGCCCTGTAGGAAGCCATGGGGAGCTTATTTAATTTTGTATTTATTTTTTTGGACAGTGATGCTCTTTTCACTCTGGTAAGCCTCAGTCAGCTGACTGCAGCGCAAATTCGACAGCTACTTTTCAGTCTGTTGCATTCAGTAGGTATAACATTTATCTCTGATGAGAATGTTTTTTTTTTTATATCAACATCAAGCACGTCATTCAAGGGTATTTATGTTTCTGTGCTCAGGAATATGCAGAATGTCCAGGCGAGTAAATTTTCTCAGTGCCAGGCGCTACAAGTCTGGCACAGATGTTTAAACAAAGAAGAGAAAAATACTTGGTTTTGTAATCGAAAAGCACTGGATTGGCTTGCCTTCATTTCACTCCTCGCGTCATCTTTGTCCATTTAAAGGTATGTGTTTTTGGGGTCGTATTACATTTTAGAAACTTTGTGTTGAGATATTCAGATTAGCTATCTTGTTTTTGGTCTGAATTGCTGTGGCAATTGTCACCGTTTCTGTCCTTTCACAGATGCCTTAAGCGGAAATTTGAGACAAACTTTAGTTTGTACACTTTGAGTCATGTCTCGGTGTGGTCCCCAAGAGGGACAGATTTTTTCGATGTACTTATTCATGGTTACTGTAGTAAAGTTTGTAAATACAGGATTTTCATTAAATTTGCATATATATATATATATATATATATATATATTATAATCTTTTAGCAGCATTCTTGTATGTGCAAAGATACTGTCACTTTAAAAATAAGTGTGTAAAATTACTGTATATGCTGAAATGTTTCATTCATACATCTTGTTTTCTTATGTTTATTTACTGATCTAAATAATACTGTGAGCAGTGCCATAATTTCTTTCATACCTATTTCTCAAACTTTGGAGGAAGCTGCTGCTACTATTGTACAAGTCAGTGTCTCCAGACAATTCTGATATTATGATATTCAGTGTCGCCAGTGCTGATTGCGCACACACCTAAAGGTCTGTTGTTATTATCACCATTAGAGGGACATCTTTGTGACGTAGCGGTCGTCTGGCACAAGTGGGCGTGGCTTCCTGTGAAATTTTCGACTTTAACGGTGTTACAGGACCAAGAGAACGACCCTCCCTGTTCTGAAAGATTTGAGGCCTTTGGAATGTAAAAAAAAAATAATTTTTACAAAAAGGATGCATTTGTTCACCTCATGGAAAAAGGATACACCCGGCACAAGAGGCCGTTTTGTTGAATTGTTTTGCTTTGTTTAAGTTTGATAGTTCATGTATTTCTAGTCTGCTGCAAAGTTAGTTTAAAGCAGATTAACCTTTTTCACTGAGTATATGAATGTACAGGTACTTTTACATGAAGTCAGAGTCAGGACTTCAGAGTGGTGGCATCCAGGTTTAAAGTAATGGTACACAAGCCAAACTAAAATGCTGTGGAGCCAAGATGTATATTAATTTTAGGTGCCGCGTTCTCCCTTCTGCTTCTCGTCAGAGAAGGTGGTGGTCCTTAAGGTTAACGATACCCTTCCCGCGTCAAGTGGGGCAAATAAAAAGGGTGATTTGAGAGTGTGCGGACCTGTGTATGTACGCCTCTGAGTCTTTGCGCGACTTAAGCGTGGGAGGGAGTGTTTGTTGAGGGGGCAGTAGGGGAGTCAAAGACGTCGCGTCCCCCCACCCTCCCAGGAAAGGCGGCTAGCCTGCCTGGTGTCGCTTTTCACCTCCTCACACCCCCAGCTCTAAGTCCCGGTAAAATCTGACGGCGTGAAATGAAATGGGCAAAATCGAACTTGTCAAGACTGTCAAGGGCTGACTTCGGCTGATGGACGTGAGCATCTCCTAATGCTGGGAGACTGGGCTACTGCTGGGAGACTGAGTTGCTACAGTTCCCATTGTGCTTAATATAAGTTGATATCAATTTATATATCAGTGTTAATGATCTTTGGTTGTTTATATAAAATGAGTAAAGCCTTTTTTTTTTTTTTTCCTCGAATTTTTCTGCAGCCTGTAAAATCAGAAATAAACAGATTATATAAAATGTGTAAGAAATAAATTCCCTTTAGAGTATCTTTTCATAAAAAGTAGTACAATTTATTTTTATTACTTTTTTCATTGTATTCATGTCTAGAAATAATTACTAATGTTATTTATTAATTTTTGATGCTGTACTCCAATCCAAGAACCATTATGTTTTTGTTTCTGGCAGTTTTTGCACCAGTCATTAAAGCATTTTTGAATACAGAATTATTGTTTTTTGTTGTCCAATAAACTTCAGTTTACTGGTTTACATTCTACTACCTCACTACTAAAGTGTTTAATCTGGGTTATTTCCTGGACAGGAAATCCACTCGCCTGCTATTTCCAGGTTCAAATAAGATTTAAATGGAGCATGACTGTCTGTGGGCTTCTGGGACTGGAGTTCTGTACCCCTCAGGTCATTGGATGTACCACCCAGACCTCATACAGGTTGCGGTTGCCAGGGTAGGAATATCTATATTATTCCAATCCCAGTCACTTAAAACATGGGGGGGGGGGGGGGGGTCCGGTGGAAATATTAAACTGTCAGTGGTACTTGCCCCACTAATCCTGATTCTAAAATACAAGGCCCAAGATTTGTGGGGTCTTCGTCAGACGAGGTCGTCATAGCGACATCAGTAAACAAGGCATTCAGTAGAAAGAGGATGAAAACCTTAACTATTACGCAAGGCGTTTACTTTTAAACGTCATACATCAGTAGATCACTCATAAATGCAGTAGTGAATCTCCCTTTTTTTTGGGACATGTATCTATTTATATTTAAATAGTTTTTCAGTTAAGGTAAGCGATTGAGGGACTGACCAGATTCTGAAAGTCACTAACTTTTTAAAATGTTTTATTTGGCTTCGTTTCTTTCAAAGAGAATTTGTAAAAAAACAAAAAAAAAAACAATGCAGGCATCAGTTCACAAGTACTTAATTTACACACATTTGAAAATCCAAATGTTACAAAACATTAAGTGGTTCAGTTTTGCTAAAAACGGTTTGGTAAAAGCAGAGTTGCGTAAGAAAGAACTATAGAAAACTTTTCTTTTACACAAGCTTTTCCAAAATGAATTTCCCAACCGATTATTTGATTCTATTACAGAAGAACTTTGTGCTTCTCTTGTACTAAAAGATAAAATAGCCAGGTTGTTTTGTCTGTGCTTCACTAATGTACTTGTGGGCAGTTTCTGTGGGGGTATTGGGAGTCCCAACAACAGCAGAGCGTGCCTTTCTTTGGGAACGTCCCCAAAGGGAGGTCTAGCTGCCATGGGCCACATTGTCCGGTCTCAGCTGAGCGTCCTAGTGTCAGACAGGGGCTGTGGATTAAGCTACTCGAGTCAGGAGTGAGGAATGTCTGAGCTGAATTAAAATTAGTCTGCTTGCCTCAAAAGCCCCCCCTCCAAATGTCCGGTCTGTCCAAAATGTGGTCATGTGGTCAAGTTGTTCGTTATGACACATTTAAGTGAAAAACAAGACACAGGTGTTTGGGAGAGTGGGTCCGTCAGGGAAGACCAAAAATCAAAACTGGTGGTGTAGTAGTTAAGGTGACAGACTTGAGCAAGGTACTTAACCTGTATTGATTCAGTAAATATCATGTTGTATAAGTGGATAAATGTTGAAATTGTAAGCTCTGTATGTCGCTTTGGATAAAAGTGTCTGCTAAGCAACTAAATTGTATTTATGTAACCTCTTTCTGAGGGATATCGGAAACAAGGAGATGGTGGGCACTTCGTTGCCATGAGGAGTACATAGCCTGGGTGGACGTTGTTTACTCAGTTTCTAACTTAGCAAATGGATTATTCAAATTTATACATACACTCAAAAACATTACACAGAGAAGCTGGTGGTGGGGATACATCGGTTTCCATGGTGCCGGGCGAGGACAAAAACATGTTTCAGAGCGACCGACAAGAGAACAAAAACATTTAGTAATTACATTTCCCCACCAACAGACAAGTACAACAATTTAAAAAGACAAGAGAAGAACCTGATCTAAAAAGACTACAGCTATTTTTTAACCCTACTATTATTTACAGAAAGTACAATATAGTTTTTATAGAGTTTGCTAGTGGTATGTGTGTCTGACCAAATGGTCACTTGATTCCTTTCCGATTCAGTTCAACTCCCGCCAGAATTTGGTAGACGGGTAAAAGGACTTTTAGACCCAAAAGCTCTTCTTCGCTGTCAGGTTTTGGCTTCAAAATCAACAATGAATGGTTTCACACCCATCGTGTTGGCTCGCTTGCTATGACCTGAGAGACGCTCTGATCTGAACTTCTCAACCACAGCTGGAACTGCTCAACCTCACACAGCAACACAAACAGTCTCGGACTTTGTCGTCTAAACCTCTTTGTGGATCGTGTGAATTTTCTAAAAGCTCAGTTGGCCAAATTTAGGGTTCTGGGTGAGAGACACCGGAGATGTTTCATTGTAGAGACCGCGTAAGGGTGGGGCGATGAGACTGCGGGCTATTCTCTTCCAGGGATGCTCCAGCTACAAGACTCCAGCAACATTCAAAACCAATAGACAAACAAGGAGCCTTAAACAGGGTTCTCGTCTCTGAATGTGGTAAGGGTGCCTGGAGTACTGCTTAAATAACTAAATATATATAATATTTACACTTTATTAAAAAAAAAAAAAAAACCTTTAAAGAAAACACACAGTAGATTCTTACACTTGTGAAGTAACGGAGATTGTAACACAAAGAATTTGGAGACATATGTATTTAAAAAAGCCTTTGCACAAACACTGATGAGGATTTCTGTCAGGAGTCCAAGAAGAACCTCAGCTCTAGGCCGGTCTCTCGTGGGGTTGGCCCAGGATCATGAACTAACCCCACACACCGCAGAAATAAACGTACGGGGGCTTCTTCCTCAGGAACAGGCGGTCCTGGAGAGTCACTTGGCAGGTGTATTTTGGGGGCCCTCTTAGTCTTGAGGCTCCCCTGGCTTTGCACTCTTTACTCCAGGAAAAAAAACAGGGGGGAGGGGGGTTAAGGAGCAGTAGTTAAGCTATTGTAATTGTAACCAGCAGGTTGCAAGTTCACGGTACATAACCTGAAGACACGAAGAAAAACGCAACTCTTTAAATGGACAAAGTGTAGAAACTTGTCAGCTGGAAAGCAAATACACAGCGTAGATATAATAACAATGCAGCGGATGACTTTTGGTGCATGCGTTCCACCGGCCTCAGTTGCTGCTCAGGAACAAGGCGACCGCGGGGCCCTGGGTTCCATCGTCACCTGCTCATTGGTGCTCTTCTCGCTAGTGTTCACCCCCTTCAGAAGGACTGCCTCTTCGGCCTTGTCGGACTTCATCTCCACGACAATGTCCCCCGTGCTTGCCTTCTCTTTAGAACTGTAGACACACGTCACAGGACTCATCGCCGGGCTTATTTTAAACCAGCTACAAGCAGCCAAGCTCTTATAAAGACTCATTAAATTACACATGGACTTGATTCCATATCCCATCCTCAATCATTCTCTCCAACAGGTAAACTGGTTAAACTGGGTTGGGTGTCTGGGACATGGCTAAATCTCCAGTCAAAACGAAGGCCCACTCACATGTCCTGCTTGCCCGAGCGACCGCAGGGGATTTTCCCCTTCTTGTACAGGAAGTACAGCACGCTCCCCAGGATGGCCAGCAGCAGGATGCAGACAATGAGAACCACAATAATCACACCACTGCCATCTGGTGGAGAGCAAGACACAGTACAGGTCAGAGACAATAGCGATCAGTAGTGCTCCCTTCCCAAAGAATTCAGGCCTGTACAACACTGCTTGGAAAAAGCGGTGAGGCTGGATTCAGGAGAAAGAGTTTTTTCTTCTCACAAACCCCACAGAGGGCAGGACTGGGTTTCCAACCAGCCAATCACCACTACCCTGGAGCAAGGGAGAGATCATCATAGGAACAGAGCTGTCTATAGAAATTTCTTCCAGACAGCTAAGATATGAATTTGACGCTGTGAAACAGTCAATTATCATGGTTCCCCACAATCACAGGCCTCTTTGAACTCTCTACAGAGCATATTGTCTACTGTAACTGTGACTAAACCAAACCACATGGACACAGCAACACGGTTGCAAATTCCCAGCGAGGCACATAACTGAATAAACTGCGAGTGGCACAGTGTGACAGCAGGCCACTGAAGTTGGAAACATGTTTTAGTCAGCAGGCCACTGAAGCTGGAAACATGTTTTAGTCACCAGGTCACCGAAACTGGAAACATGTTTTAGTCAGCAGGCCATTGCAACTGGAAACGTGTTTTAGTCAGCAGGTCACTGAAGCTGGAACGTGTTTTAGTCAGCAGGCCACTGAAGCTGGAAACATGTTTTAGTCAGCATGCCACTGAAGCTGGAGACATGTTTTAGTCAGCAGGCCACGGAAGCTGGAACTGTGTCTTAGTCAGCAGGCCACTGAAGCTGGAAACATGTTTTAGTCAGCATGTCACTGAAGCTGGAGATGTGTTTTAGTCATCATGTCACTGAAGCTGGAAACATGTTTTAGTCGCACGCACCAGTTACATGTTCTAGTCATATGTTTTAGTCATATGTTTTAGTCATATGTTTTAGTCATATGTTTCAATCATATGTTTAGTCATATATTTTAGTCATATGTTTTAGTTGCATGTTTTAGTTGCATGTTTTAGTCACATGTTTCAGTCACATGTTTCAGTCACATGTTTTAGCTACATGTTTCAGTCATATGTTTTAGTTACATGTTTTAGTT